>WWPM01022277.1:0-17158 GCA_023279145.1 Glomeris maerens
TCACAATTCTTGCCTTGATGTGCAGAATTGTGTAAACAAAATGTTAAAGATATCATGTATTTAGTGCATTGCGTAAAATTCAATAGAAAACAAAGGTTGTAGAGATTTTACAACTATAAAAGCTGCGTGCAAATTAATTATGACTATATTTTGAAGCGAAGAATTGCTTTGAAAATAACCAATTTCCATCCTAATTAATTGTAATGTTAGATATTTGGAAATATGGTAAATAATATCCATTGCAAAGGGACAAGTTGCATAAAATTCAGTTGAAAATAAATAGAAAAGGAAGGTTTTGAGGATCTTTCATTATATAATGTCAAAGTGTTTTTAATGCTTCAGCTCAATGCAAATTAATTGCACTATAATTTTCTATAATTTTAAAGGATCGGCTTAGTCATTGTAAACCGCCAACAAGATATATATATATATGAAATTTTACTCGTGCAACCGAGTTGCAATTTAATTTTAAACGTTCGTTTTAATTACGAACGACGCTGTGCAGTTTTCCAAGAAATTTCTCCGGGATTTCCTGCTCATCCTTGTAACGTGTATTTGTCATTTTTGAATTGCCAACTATGTATATTCACATGGGCAAAATGCATGAGTGTGCATTTTGCAACCGTGCCAAAATTCTGACCTCCCGTGGAAAGTATAGAAAAAGCAAGTGCAATGGATGCTCTTCAAAAACCCTGTTTCAGTTTTTTTTTCATTTCTATAGTGCATGCATAAACATCATGCCTTACACCTGTCAATTTTGTAAACTTAATCAATTGATTCTTGAAAGATTTTTCATTAAGTTGCCACGTGAAGCCAAGTATACCACCAACCAGTTCATTGAATAACTTATTGATGTGTATTGCGTACCAGGAAATATGGCAAACAGACTGCTTACAAAACTGGTTATACATTCATATCACAATGATCCCATTATAATGCTGGATGGTGGGTGCTTCATATGTTTGTAAAGTTTGTTTGGCAAGTTGCCGGCCGTCATTCAATAGCCACAACTGGTGCACGAGTGCCATTCAATTGATGAGATGAAAAAAAGCAATATTTTGACAGCTTATTGTTAGTGTCATGCTGCCTGGTACGAATAATAATAGCTAGTGTGTGTGCATCATAAAAATTTACCATCTTTACATTTAGAACGACTTCAGTACTTAATCTTCAATCCAAGGCCTTTTTTAATCCCATTGTTTTTGTTTTTGTGGGTATATATAGATACTAGTAGTAAGTAGTATTTGCAAATCCCATTGTTTTTGTCATTGACAGCACAGTACGTATGCAAACCATGATTTGTTCATTGGTTCTCTTGTTGTTGTTATTTATTGGGGAAGACTTCAGATAAATAACAATGTTAACTGGCCTGGAAATTGTGATTAACATTTAATTAGGACTATTTATATTAAACGAGCAAATTAAATGTTATATTTGTTGCAGAAATTTTGAATTGTTCAGAATTGGCTGCTGCTTAGTTTTTGCGTTCAAATATTTAGATACATGTACAGTAATATATTTTATTAAAACAGTTCTTTGGTTTAATTGTTCACCTACATAATTCCAAATATTACATGTTTTTTTCTACATTGTTTTTATGTTAATTAATATAGTTAATATCAAGTGTTTGAGTTGTAGTTCAAAGTTAGTAGCAATTATCTGTTTTGTTCATTTCATTGAAACACATTTTGCATTGCTGCTGATAATTGAAAATATTCATCTATAAACAAGTAAATAAATAACAGTTAAAAATTGCAACTTGATAACAGTGTTTGGGTTGCTGTTTTGATTTTAAGATAAATGGTGAATTTTGGTAGTATTTCAAATCATTTTGATTTAAAAATTTAAAAATGCTACAGAAAAATGTAGAACTTGAAGGAAAAGAAATGGAAGAAAATATATGCGAATAGACTGTAATGTTTGAATGAAATCTGAGATAAGATTACAAGTTTGAATGTGTACAAGTTAGATAACTTTGAATACTTTGGAAAAATAGGGCAAAATGTGAACAAAAAGATAAATAGGTGTTGAGGCCGTGTTTTTCATTGTAGGGTTCTCGTAAAGTGACTTGTATGTTGCATGTGGCAGCGAGTTTCACATGTTTCATCTAAAAGTTTTCTTTTCCAGATCTATGTACCTGCTTGTGTATTTTAAGTGAAGCGATTAACTAGAGGTAACTGTTCGACAACCAACAAAAGGAAATGCTCATTTTAAGCCGCTTTTGAATCGGCCCACGCAGCTTAATCACGCAATAGAGGAAGTAGTATCTAGTAGTTTGTATTTGTCATTGGTACTGCTTGCACTAGTAAGCATGCTTCTGTTTACTTTCCTTATAATAGTAACATTTCTATTAGGATTATACAGGGTAATTCAACAAGGATTATTCGGTTTCAAAGCTGTATTTCTCGGCATCCGTGAATCATAGACAAATAAATGTCGTACGTACCAGTTGAAATAGGAGGTAGTACTTTAGTTTTTATTGATGCCAACAAAGGGAATTTGTATTAATCAGTTTACTAAAACTCAATCTGTTAAATCCGAGTTAAGAAGGGAGTTTATGATGCTAACTCTATTATTATTTTTGAAATGCCCTGTATAATAAATAGGAGGACTTGCTTTGCTAACTGGTGCATCATTCATATTTCTATGATTCACAGGTACCAAGAAATACAGCTTTGAAATTGGATAATTCTTTTTGTATCCCCCTGCATCACGATTTTGTATTGGGCACGCCAATAGAGCATGATGCAGTTTCAAAAATGTGGTATTTGCTTGTTCATACACAATTGTCTATTTTCAAAAATGAAAATGGGTTATTGCCCTGTCCCAAGTCAAATACTTTATACACTATTATTGCGAACCGCGTATTTCTATATTTCAGCAGCAGCAAAAAACAAACCTTGATATTTCAAAACAAATTTTTAATTTTCTCTCATAGGTGAACTTGAAGCGAGGTCTCTAATTAATAAGTGTATTTAACATTTTTTAACTTCAAGTGAAAATAAAATTTATGGCTGAGATTGATTTTTTCTTTTTGCTATTAATATATGATTAATATGTAATTAACCATTAAATGCGCAAGTTGCGTGGATTGCTTATTGCAGTACTTTATAGCATTTGTTTTTCTAATTCGAAGTTTTTAATTTAGATAAGATCACAATTTCTATATTTTTAATAAGAATGTGAATTAGCATTTCTTTATCAATTATACACTGAACTGGGTGTTTCTTCTCCTATCTTTGCATTCCCCAAGTTTTGACAATTATGTTTGTGCTGCCTCGTTTACAAGAAGCTCTGAAACCGATGTGATTATTTTTCTGTCGACATTCGGATTGCTTTTTTCTCACTTCCTTCCAACATTTCAACACTTGCATTTAATATTGACAGTCATCACTTGGGTAAAATGATTACTTCATTGGAAAATTGAAGTGGATGTGTTGTGTAGCATTTTGTGCAATTACCAATTATCCTCAGTTATCGATTTTCGTAATTTCGGGGGAAAAAAAACTATTTTTGACATAAAAATAAATTAATGCTAAATCATAAATAATTGAAAAACTACTCAAGACAATTTATTTAGTTTGAAGAATTTTGAATTTCTTTTACATTTTCTGCTAAAAAACTCAGTTTATTTGGTTTTCAGATTGTAAAGGAAATTTCTATATTTGTTAAAAATATAAATTGCAAATGTGGAGATGGAATGCGACTAAAACAAGTTCTGCTTGGGAATTTCGTGTTCACAATTTGTATGTTTGTTTTGTGTGGGTAGATATAGCACTCCAAGATGATTTTCTTTATTGTTACGATGTGTAATTATATTTATAAGGTCGTTAAGTGAAGTTATCAGGGATATAACTCTCACAAATTGGGAGCTTGTTGCATGACATCTTAGTGTGAAAATTAATTTCAAATAACATTGTTTGATCTTTCTTTCTAGGCGACAATATTGTACTTATTTGTTGGCTGAAAGTATAGGCCCACTATTGATAATATGTAATTAAATTCAGTTAAATCGGTATATTTAATTGTGTAGCAGTGTGCGCCGTTGCAGCTTCATTTTCACTGCCTTAAAATATTTCTGTTTCCATATACTTTTGGCTTTTACCGATGTGGAATTTGAGTATGCACTAATTTGAAATGTCAGTAAGTACTATAATGAAGGCAACCGAGGACATTATGTAATTGAGAACAAGTGCAATTTTCTTGTATCACAAAGGCTGATTGGTTAGATTTAAATTGAGAATGAAGTGATCTATTTAGAATTTGCTTTTATAATTTAACAATAATAATAAAATGAGGAAATTTAATTTCGTTGCAGGTACGATGATCTGGTTGAAAACTACCAAACGGAGTACGTAGCAGGCGGCGCGAGTCAAAATACAATGCGCATTGCTCAAGTAAGGCACGCAACAGAAATGCATACTTGCAAGATTTGATGGCACGATTCATTGCTCGTGCACAGTGAAACTTTTACGAGGATTCATACTGTGCCACTGACAATGGAATTACCCGAAGTGTAACTTGCAAATCTTGATAATAATTTCAGATTAGTAAGTTAACTAAATTAGGAACAACATTAACGATGATAACTTTTCCCCAATTATGAGGCCTAATTTAAGAAAAAGTCATCAGTATAAATAAAATGGTCTATTTTATTTATCAATATGATTCCATTGTGTTGGCGTGAATCGGGCTTGGTGAAAAATCATGAATTTATGAATGAAGTTGATATTGTAGCGAAGGTTGCACACATTTACCTGCCAACAACGTAAAATTTACAGAGTATCATCAAGAAGGCCAACGTGTGCAGCTACATGGGTTGCATCGGCACGGACAAGTTCGGAAAAATACTGGAGGAGAAATCGAGAGACGCGGGAGTCAACGGCTTTTACATGTACGATGATAACACGCCAACAGGAACCTGTGCCGTTGTCATAACCGGATTTCATAGGTGAAGTTTTACTTGGAAAATTTGCTTTAAAAATGTGTAAAACACTCTGTGAAATCGAGCAGATTTCACTCATTGTTCCTCCCAATTTTCCGAATACCTGGTAATGAACTGAACTGAATTCATTGTGGTCAGTGAAACAGGATAAATTTCCGCAAGTTTGGGGAAAATGAAATTATAGAGGTCAATATCAGTACATGCCATAATATTGCAATAATGATGTTTGCAAACTAAACTCTGATTTTATTTAATGTCAAATGTTCAAATAACACATTTGCCAAACATAAGCCTGTCTCAAGAATACGCTGGTCTCGTAAATAAGCGGAGTCAACAAGGGAAAAAATATAAAAATAAACCCAGGCTTATTATCGAGGATTTACGGTTCATGGAAAGAGGATAACACTTAATCTGTGACATATTATGAGAATAATTAATACTCGATTTTCGGATTAGTTCTTATTAATACTTAGTAGGGCCTTTTGGCTTCAAATTCTGCTAAATTTTTATTCGCTAAATACTCTATTTGTTTATTGACTGCATTCTGTTGTTGAACATTATGCGCGAGCTGATTAGTGATAATAGAATATGCTATTTTTTATGAGGCTTCATCATGTAATTTTAAAATATTGCGTTTTCATATTGTTGTCTAACGGGAACTCAACAAAATTAATGAATTGTGCTATTCATTAAACCCAGAAATGATTAGAATGCCCAAGTTTTTAAGATTTTACGAGGATATTGTTGAATTTTGCAGATCGTTGTGCGCCAACCTGTCCGCCGCTAACTGCTTCAAGATAGACCATATCCGAAAACCCGAGAACCGAGAGGTTATAGAAAAGGCCCAATACTATTATCTCACGGTAAGACATGTATGTTTTACTATTTCATGAAACAGGGTTGCGACAAGAACCAACAGGGGAAATCTGTAAAATCTAAGAGATTGCAAAAATTTGACAAATCTGGAATTTGAATGAAATCAAAGTCCATATATTTTAATCCTTTCTGACAAAAACAATAACACTTTCATAGTTTGTCCACTATTAGTTAGTAATCTTGACTAACTAATAAGATGTCTGAATTGCATGGAAATTGAAAAACGTGCGTGCAACTCATGTAAAAGTACACTTATTTAGGTTTACACTTGCTAAAAGCAGAATGCAAATTAATTTCCTATTTGTTTCATTGCAACAACTTTTTTGTTTTTAATTTTAATTTATTTTTTACTAAAAATAAAAACGCTTTTTTTGAAACTTGGTGGGATGGTAGACACAAATACGTTTATACTTCGCTCACATTTTGGTGCCGCATCAGATGGCAATAATTTTAATTATTCTTGCCACATTCACTAAACCTTTTTTAAAGTTACCCGATTTTGCGGCCTGATTTAAAGTGGTCCTACTATTAACAACAAACCGACTGAAAATGGAGTAGGCTATATAGTAGTATATTTTGATTTTTGTCTGGTGCAGAGTTTTTTCCTGACGGTGTGTCCCGAAGCAATGCATGAGGTTGCGAAGCATTCATACAAGTTCGACAAGACTGTGTTTTTGAATCTCAGTGCACCATTCCTCGTTGAGTCATACGACAAACCGATGATGAAAATAATGCCTTACGTGGATGTGTTGATAGGGAATGAAACGGTGAGTGCATGTTTAGCGTGTTGATTTCTGTGCATTGCATGAAATGAGTTTTTTTTTTTGGCACACAGGAAGCTTTGACGTTTGCACGCCATCATAACTTCCAAGTTGAGAATATGGAAGAAATAGCCTTCAAGCTTTCCAAGCTGCCTAAGAAGAACAATGTGCCTAGGATTGTGGTCATCACGCAAGGCCTTGATCCTGTTATCGTCGCACAAGGTATAAATTCCTTTCGTACAATAAATTTGCAGTTAGGTAAAGGAAAAAACTTAGTGGAAAAACTGGTCAAATGCATACTGTCATACTGTGTATTTTTCCTCCCATCAAATAAGTAAGAAAGTCTGACTGATATGTACTACGAGGGTAATCGTAAAAGTAAGGTCTCCTATTTTGTTTTAGAAATACAAAGAAACGTTTATTTTCCAAAATGTTTACACGGTCATACCAAAACTGTCGCAGTGCCTACAAAAATGTATCGACAGTAATGGCAATTATGTAGATAGTTAGATAGATTTTCTAGCTTTAAAATGATATAAACATTATTAAAAATAAGCTTTCTGTATTTTTTTTAATATGAGACCTTACTTTTAAGATTACATTCATAGTTTCCTGCAATAAGTTAACAGTTGTTTATAAACAGAATCAAAACAAAAAGATTGTTTTCCGACACTTTTTCAACTTGATTGTTACAGTTTTCAACTTAAAACACTGTTTTCGGCCAAACATGCAATTCCACCCTAAAATTTCATAGTTTAGCTTATTGCAAATGCAATGCAAAATAGTGATTTCTAGGTTTGGAATCCAAAAATGACTTTTGTAATGTCCAAAAGGTCAAGGATTTCCAACTAACCGGCTGGCAAATTACATGATACACAGTGTAAAAAAATAATGCACTTGAATCATTTATTTCAATATGAATTCCAGAAGTTTTAATGCATTTGTGTTTATTCTGTTCTGTGAAAATAGATGGCAGAATAAATGTGTATCCGACTAAAGAACTTGCCACGGAACTGATCAAGGATACGAATGGTGCCGGTGACGCATTTGCAGGAGGTAAATAATCTACAAATTTATCTGCTAATTTCAAGAAATTAACAGTGCAAAATTGTGGCTTTTGTTCTTATTATTTATAGGTTTCGTAGCCATGTATTGTCAAGAAAAGAACATAGACACGTGCATAAAATGTGCAATGTATGCGGCTAGTGAAATCATTCAACGGTCTGGATGTAGCCCTCCTGAAAATATGCATTTCGACGAGGACCTATAATCTCAATAAGACAGTTTACGGCGTGCCATAACGTAAAAACAAAAATTGCCCACCTAATGTGTTGCAAAATAACCTCCAATTTCATCGCGATTGGACATTTTAAAATACATGTACAAAGTGTTTGTTCGCAGAAACACAAATGAACCGATTGTCGCGGGCGGATCTGCATAGTGGCAGATCTGGATTCAGGAATTGTAATCAACAAATTAACAGTTGATGTTTATTTTTTGCCATCATTTATCTAGTTGAATACATCATGCAGTGAAATTTGTTTGCCAAATTTAGGTTATATAATGGTTATAATTAATTGGTGTTATTTTCATGACGGGTTGCACTTTAAATCAAACAATTTATAATTTGTTCTCGGTTATTCAGATTTTTTTGCATTCAAACATGATTTGGCAAAATTGCCTGTCACGTATAGCAGAAGTTTTAAAAAATTAGATAATTGTGGATGTTATAATATATTTGCTTTGCATTGTTTACATAAATGTTAATTACTATTTAATTGTTTTGCTTGATGAATTGATATTTCAATTTTGCTAATGTTTGGAAAAATACAGATTTGAAAACTTGACTTCAAAATGTCAGCAAATTGTTTGCAGAGGATTTTGTGCAGAATTGTTCAGTAATTTTGAAATAAATTTCATGCAATAGTTGTACAAAAATCATTTACCCTACTGCATAAATTTTTTGTTACAGAAATTAATGACAAATTGCCACTTTTCCATATTATTGCGTGTGGATTGATGTGGATGTAGAATATCGAATATGGTATAAGCAAGAGTGGATTAAGTAATTAAGCAATTTGATTTGCAATTCAAAGGAATTGGAACCACGGTTTGTACTACTTTCACGAATTCAGTGACTACTTTTCAGTACAGTTATTTCGCAACACTTCGGCGGTTATTCGACGAAAGTTGCGTGTTTTGAGCTGTGAATGGAAGAGTATTTGAAAAGGTGCGTGTTAATTTCCTGAATATTTTTTGGCAACTTGTACTTTGTAATGGCGTATTTCGATTTAATTTATAAACACGTATTGTGGATTTCATTGGTAAGTACGGCGTTCGATTCGAAAAATTTGCTTGCAACCGGCAAATTGTCAACGTATAGAATGACACCAGGATTATAGTAATATAGGCATAGGATTATAATATTAGCTGTCCGGATACAAGTCTGTAAAATATGCGGGGATTTTAGCATCCGTGTTTTGTTACGAAGCGATATCTAGATTTTTGTGTTAAGTTGTGACGTCATGGCTAGGCAAGGACCAATGGGGTTTGGCGAAATAATCGCATTCGCCAATTGGCGAATTCCCGCCTAATTCGAACTTTAAATCGAGGTTTGATGGAAGAATATATATTTTCGTTTACAGTTTGCACCAAACTTGGATAAACGAAAGATTTTGCAGAAAATTAATAAATTTATAGAATATAGTAAAAAAATAGATATTATAGAAAAATTAGTTTTATGTTTATACCTAAGGGAACATTGCAAAATGACGTCACACGGAAAATCGGGTTGGAGCATCCCTGGGATACCCTTATTCACAACATCTCACATTTGACCCGACCATGCTCCCCCCTATATCACATGTAACACTCCCCCCATATAATTAGGTATGTATTTTTCTTAATGTTTTTGTACGATAATCTTTAAAATACATCTTGTTGTTTTTCACTTTAAAATTATTAACTATGCTTAAATATGAATCATAGTAAGGAAATTAATGTAATTTATATTCTATTATTCGAGTTCTCATGTACATTTTTTCAATTTTTATTTTAAAGTTGCAATTTTAATATTTCAAAACATAAAAGTTGTACATAATGATTTAAAGATACGTGCTGTCAAAACAATTTGTAATAGGTACATCAATAAAATACTAAATTAAATCATTAAAATTAAAACTTAACTCCTTCTCCACTTCCTTTTCTTCTTGGTCTTGATCATGCAGGGAACAGAATTACGTTGAAAATCTTTCATAGTGTGAGCTCACATTTTTCTGTACCATGCTCCCTACCTAATCACACGAGGTCACATTTGACTTGACCATGCTCCCTCCAAAAAGTGTGATGTCATTTTGCAATGTTCCCTAAACAGAAATATAATATGAAATGTGTTCGTCCATTCAGTCTATTGATTTTATAAAATAGAAGTGTAAAAAATGGATGGTATTGATATTAAAAGGAAGCACACACCAGGGTATTGGTTAGGAAAGCTTTTCACATGCAGGGACTGCACATTCCGGGTTTTTATCACATAACTTTTGCATTGTTTATCCGATTTTCAATCTGTTTGCTGCATTATGTTTAGAACACGGCGCTGAACATTTCGCTAAATGATATCAGCCCACTAGCGCCAATAATTACAAAATTAGCATTTCAATGACCTTGATCCCACCTTTCAAGGTGACCAATGGGCACATGGTTAGATATCTCCCAACCTGCTGAGTACTTTTCATGTGCGTTTCCATTCCTACACCATTCATTTACAGAAACAACAGGCCGTCGCTGGATTTATGACTCACCCGGTATATCAAATGAATTTGTGAATAATGAAGACTAATTAAAAGCATAATTTAAGTATAATCCTATCAATTCTTAATTTCTGAACACCGTAATTATATACCAATTGTGACCGAGTATGTATGTAATTTCAATTAGGAATATTTCTGCATGGGGTGGTATAAAAATATCATAATTTGGCTATAAATAACCGCGGCATTTGTGACGTTGTTAAGAATTGTTACTTGGACTTTGCTCAGGGAAATGACATCAAGTGGGCGGGCCAAAATGCCATTGAAGTCAAGTCCACAAAGAGCTAAACCATCAACACCTTCATTATACAATTTCCTCTTGCATCAGGATTCAAAATACGTGGTGAGTGTAATTTGGTCAAATTTATTGCCAGTGCAATATGTTCATTGTTTTATTTTGTGTGAAACATTATTAACATGCATTGGAACATTTTAAAATACAAAACTGCATTATTTTTGATTTCATTTACTTTTTTTGATTCAATCTCGTGATTTAATTTCAATTCAATTCATATTTTTGATTTGATTCAATTTGCTGATTTGATTTTGATTTGGTTAATTTTTCTCGTTTTGAAAAATTGAATTTGTTGATTTGATTTGATTTGGTTCATTTTTTCGTTTTGATTTGATTAATTCTTTTTATTAGATTTGTTGATATAATTTTGATTTGATTAAATTCGTTGAATTGATATTAATTTAATGTTTAGTTGAATTTTTTGATATTGATTTATTTTTTAATTTAGACCTAATTAAATTACAAAGTGAAAGTACCTGTGCTTTTTTTGTTCAGCTTCGTGGATTTTTGAGGCGCCCTCTAATGGCAATATTCATATTCAACATTAGAAAAAACAACACAAAATATTTGTCCACGGATATACACAGTAATACATATTTTGCATGATGCATAGACAACATACTATAATTTGTTCATGGAATGTAAATTTTTCTTGAAGGAAAAAAGAGAGTTGCGTTTAAAAATTGAATTAGGGTAGTTGCATATAATTGTGCACTAATTAATGAGACAGCTTGTTTTCTCTATAGGCCTATAATAAAATGACAGTAAAAACTTTAACACGAACTCGATAACAGCTCCTGACCCACACAATCATTTATCTGAAACCTGTCCAGTGGCATTAATGACAACATAAATCAACAAGTTGCCTATTAGTATTATGTAAGTCAGTAGGCAATAGAACAATTTGTAGTTGGCCATTTTGGTTCAAAATAAGGTATCTCAATTCACTGTAGCTTGCAATTATAAGTAATGTTATTTTTCAAATTAATTATTTGTCTGTTTATGTGCATACAAAATTTGCAGTAATGTGTATACATAGTAGTATGTTTGATGTATAGTTCAAAAATTTCAAGCATACAGAAGAAGATGTTTTTAAATTGTATAGTAAAAAATTAATATATTGAATTAAAATTAGTTTCAAACTGGTATCAATTAATAACTGAAATACTACGTAGTTGCTATGATATTGATTACAAGAGAATTTAAATGCGGTTTTCGCTATTCGAACCCTTTTTGCATTGCCAAAGTCCCTTTTAATGCAATTTGACCTTTGAAGTAATTAAGGTCAAACAAGGTCAACCTTAAGTTAGGTCAAATGTCAAATTGGTGAAAAGGGACTTTGGCAATGCAATTTGAGTTCGAATAGTGAAAACCCTGGCTAAATTCATGAATCCGTGTTCGAATAAAGTGAGGACCAATTTCTGAAAAATGCTGCAAAATAGTGACTTTGAGCGTGGATACCGTGACAAATAATTTTTTCCCCGCAAAAATTGGAATGGTTAGGTTGATTATATATCAAAGTGGTACTCAAATATTTATGGTTTTCAATATTATTAATTGGTGAGGGAAATTGAGGTTTACTGCTTTCACAAAGACTTACTGAGAAGAGTCCTGAAAATTATCCAGAATATGTAAAATATTTTGCGAAGAACTTAATATAACAGCAGAATATTTTGAAATATGTTTGAGAAGAAATATTTCCAGAATTCGGTGTAGAAAATTAAATAATATAATTTGTATAATTGCGTTTATATATATTATTCTCACATGCAGACACAACATTTCTCAAAATAATTGGACCTACTAAGTATATAAAACAGAATTTTATATTTTTTCTAAATTAGAATATATTCTGCAGAAATTTCTCATTAGATAAAACCAAATAGCAGATTTTTAGTTTTTAACTTAGTGGTAAAAATAGTTAATTGTAAAAGGATATTGGTTTTTACTTAAAGAAGTGGTTAATATAATTGCTGTAGCCTGAAAATTTGACAAATGCAGTGTTTCTAATCGAGATGCAGCTGTTTTCGGTTGACAGTAAAAAACATAATTTCATTACGTAATAAGGTGTAATGATGTTAGGTAAACGTTTCAGTTTTTGTCGAATTTTGCAAGAAATGGGAGCGCGGCCCTCTCACACAAACGTCCATTTTTGCTAGCTGACAAATGAGGTTACAAAGAGAAAATGAGTCAAACTCATTGCAGCCTTCAATTTGTTCTCACATCCAATTTAGCTTTTAAGCAGTCTTAATCCAACCTCAATCTCAGTTTCCATTACAATGGCCAGAGTGACCGGTTCATCTTCGGTATACAAGCAAATTTCAAATTATTTTCATTCTTCTGCGTTGAAATTTCGCAAATTTTCATTGATTTCTTGTTCCAGGGGCAGATTGGAAGCCATCGAAGACTCGCCAAGGAACTCTCGTGCCCCAAAGATGGGTCCTTTAGTTTGGCCTCGGTCTGCTTGGCTCAACCTTCTCCGTTAGACCGGCTTCTAGGGGCTGCTGGCCGAAGGGAAAGGGCCTCACAAATGGGCATCAATGTATCTCTCAAGGAAGAGCAAGCCTTTGAAGGAAATCAGTCCTTGCCGGCTCTTAAGAAGAAACTTTCACTAAAGAAGTCATGCGACTCGACGGCTTCCGCTAACATCACTGCAAAGTTACGCAAATGTACAATGGAAAGATTCATAGGTAATTCGGATTTTTGAAAACGGTTAAATTTGAGGAAGGAACGTACTGCACTTTGGTTACTGTTGCACTGAAATTATTTTATTGGTTTGGTTAATACTCTGCATTTAAGACTTGTACTTGGTAATTAGCTTTTCTACATATGGAGGTTGTTGAGAAAAATAAAATGTAAATGTTCTGCGATTTGCAATTAGGCAGTGGATCAATATTATGTTATTCAATGAATTGTTGTTTGTTAGCCTTGGCATATGGGCATGAGATGTTTTCAAGTGTTAAAATAAGTGTACATACACATAGCATGAAACCACTTGTTTGTGTCCGTCACAGTGAGGCTGTTTGATTATATTGAAGGAGGTGTTGAATCAATGTGTATTCAGTTCGACTTTGTTTCTTTTCACTCTGGACAGGAAATGGGCTACATTCTGTTAGTTACTCTTGGAATCGTGATGCGAGTCGGACACAGTCCAGGACTCAAACTTCGGCAAGTGGGTTGTCGGTGAGCCGAAGCATTTCCCTCAACGATTCGTGGCCCATGACTAACCTGATGGACCGCAGTGGAGTCGTGCCCTCTTGCGTCAACAATCCGAACAAAGCTGTGGTCACGGTTGATGCAGTCACATCAGAGGTGTTATTGAATTTTTCAAATCACATTAGTATTCCATGAGCGTGCAAAAATACATGTCTGGTCTCAGTTGATACAAATATGTATCATGTCTAAAATGGAAATTCTGTGTGCAAAACTTACTTATTTCTTCGGAATTACAGGTGAATTCGTAATTATGGAAAACACTTGAGAAAAGTTTCTGTAAAGTAACTGGGTAAATCGTTAAGAAAATAAGCATAATGAATTTAGCATTTATTCTGTATTCATTTTTCAATTGGCTTTATATTTATTTCCATTTTCAAATTTCTTGACATTTATTTCCATTTTCTTCAAATTTCTTCACATTTATTTCCATGTTCTTCAGTTTTTCCTGCATTTATTTCAATATTATTCAATTTCCCTTGCATTTCATTTTCACATTATGTCCTGATCCTGATATGAGTTTCATTATAAGAGGCTGATTTCTCGATGTAAGGATTTAATGTCCGTTATTTTCATGACAAAACCCCAAAATAATTCTTTTTATTACAGATTTGACATGCTTCCTGTTTACAGTAGAAACTTTAGTTAAGTGAAATGTTGAAAATTTCTGACTTACTTTCTAAATTTTTGTTGCAATATATTTATCAACATTTATTGCATTTGAAATATGTTTTTTTTTTATGTTTGTTCATTTTGACATTAGTACAATATTTCAAGAAAGTCATTAATTATTGGAATGTAAAATGTAACAAACCTAATTACAAATAGGCTTATTGAGGAACAATATATTAAAATGCGAATTATCAAAAAATCACTGTCTTTGTATAATTAATAGTTATAATAATGCTGAATTAATACATTTTTCTTTTCAAATTATTTACAGTGTTGTTTCCATCTTTTAAAAGAATTAATTTTGATGATCTCAGTCTTTGATATTTACATGTTCAAAGCTTTGTAAAGTTGTTTTTATTTAATATTTGGCAAAGTAGTTTTAGACATTTACACATCATATTTGAATATTGTTCTTTGGAATCGACCCCTTTATACCTGGAAACTGATGAAAGTGCATAGACACGTGTACTGTACACAACATGAATGTGAACGAGAATCTTTCCAAGAACAATACAAGGATGATTCATACTTAATAATATCTTTGACAGCTCTACTTGTTTAGTATGGTAAAATATTCCACTTGCGGAATGTACAGTTAACTCAGCTTATTTTTCCAGCAAACATTGCATTGACGTGTTTTGTTGGCGTCTTTTTGCAGGTTCTCGTGGCCAATAACACCGCGTGCCGGCTTTTCGGTTACTCGAGCGAAGAACTTTGCAAGAAACGCCTGTGTGAACTGCTCAATTGCAAAAAGGAACAATATGCTTTGACAGAAACACATTTGGAATCTAGCGGAGAACTGATTCTTGTATCGGGAAAAGTGGTTAGTATTGCTAAATATTATTATGGATGCGGGAAACGCTTGAAAGAAAATACACTTGGTGTGCGTGCATTCAAAAACAGATGAATGTTATAAAAAACAAAATAGTTTTCATCTATTTTGAGAATATTACATCATTCATTAGATCTATGCATCATTATCGGAAATTTAGTAACTGTTAACATCACGGGTGTTCAATTTTTCTGACAGGTAGCCTGAAAATATGGAAATTTTCTTCCAAATTTTAAGTATTGCTGTGTCCCTTTTACAGGAACTTACAATTTCATACAGCAAAATAATGGAAAAGTTTGAAACTATACAAATTTCCAAATTTGGGTTACTGCTAAATAATTCACAATTTATATCTAATTAATATTAAGAATTTTTCGAAACTGAAATTAAGAACTATACTGTATATAGTTGTAGTATATTTAAAAAACTGTTATGATTGGAGAAAAGAAGTCAAAATTTGTTTCTAGTGTTATTAAAGTTTATTGAACGGGGTTATACTAAGTGTTTATGTCTAATTGCATTTTCTTCATTTTTTCTAGTTACACCCATGCTGCTAAATAGCATAAAAACTTGTGTGACCTGAAAACGGGTTTTGCCCGATTTCAGTTGAGTTTTCACTTTTGCCAATTATGTAGCTGGTATAACACTGGTCACATGTTTGTGCTATTTTTAAACACATTTATCTTATATCAGTTAGCACCTTGGGCTTTAAAGATATCCAGTGGTATTTTAGTAATGAATGAGTGTCCCCAAGAGTGGATAAACTATTACTATTTACCTGTTTTCAAACGATAACTGAGATTATAAGTATTTATGTATGTACTAAGGTATTGATAAAATGTTTAAACTACGTATGTATGTACAATGAACCTTATTAAATGACAATACAGTATTTAAATGTATTATACGTTATTTTTATAGACTACCTTAAATGTAAGAATAAAAAAACTCATGCAATGCAGGAAGGAAGTTTTGACGAATCATTTCAAATTTTTTATAATTATAAATGACTTTGCATTTAAAATATTTTTTAAATACTACATGCTTAGCTTCAGAGTTTTCCCAGACAACAATGATCTTTCAAAATTTGTTGCAGCTTTTTCTACAACTTTAAACATGCTTTTTTCTAACATATATAGAGTTTAAGGAATAAATTTGGACTATTTCACTATTGTTTGTGAGTGTAATTGTACAATAAAATTGTTAACATTCTCATATTAATTTATAAATTATATAGTTACTTGTTATTTAAAATTGCAAATTATTGGATAAAGTTCTATATGTCTGTTGCAACCGGATTTTATTAATTGATTTCGTCTAAAAATGTCAGTCACAGCAACTTTCCTCGAACAAGAAAAGAAGCCTTTTAATTATATTTAGGTACCTAGTTTTATTGTTAGTTTAGTAGACAAATTCATTGGCAGTTAAAATAAGAAGCAAGTAGAAAATATGAAATCTATTTTAATTTGTATGTAATTGTTTGTCACTTTAATTTAATTACGTTGCTTTTATTTATAAATGACAAGAAGAGAAATGGCATTTGTATTTGCACTGCAATCATATTTAACACCTGCAATTCCTCTGCGTCTTGTTTTTATTTATTTATTTATTCATTCCTTACAAAAATAAACTCCAGAGGTTTTCCAATTTTCAATTTTGATTTTGTGTTGAAGTATGTAAGAATTGTTCGATTTATTTCATATATCATACAAAAATTGTTTTTATTTGTGTGAAATAACCAATTCAATGCAGTTG
>WWPM01022279.1:0-19508 GCA_023279145.1 Glomeris maerens
AAAATCATGATGCAACATTTTTATTTAACATTTTCTGATTTCACTTGGAATGACTCTATATGATGTCCCTGAATAGCCGGCCGTTTTTGGCGCACGATGCTAGCGCCACCCAGAGCGCCGTGGCTGTCGTGATCGCCAATACAATACTCCATAAATTGCAACCCCCCCCCCTTCCTTTAAAATAATATCTTATAACTGAGATTGGAATGCTTGAAAACTTAACAAATTTAAATAAAGTTATCAGATCAGGTTTTGTAATTATCAATCGTTAATACTCATGAACTCAAAGAAAATGAATGATACTTACCTATCAGGTTCACAATATTGCAGGAGGATAAGCGTAAAAATGATATTTGATATTTCAGAACCAATTTCCTAAATATTTTATTTGTATTTCCCTGATAGTAAATTAGATTAAATTTAATGAAACGATTTGTACTGGTCATAGGCAGTGACTTAGTACAAATGGCCCTTTTGCCCTATCAAAAGCTGGTGCATTACACGTAAATTGCAAGAAGTGAATTTAACGGTTCTTCAATAAACATTATCTAACTTCATTTCAGTATTGTAATCTGTCCAAATAATTTCCTTTGTATAGAGGTCGGAGCAGACTGCGCAGCAGACATCATTAGTGAGCTTAACAGCCGGGAAATAATTCAGTAAGTCTTGCCATATTGTGTTTCTAACATGCTAAGTCCTCTGCAGTTAATCATTATATACTTGGCATTTTATAGATCTAATATCCTCCTACGAAGGCATATTCATGAAGCCTCCAATCCCAAAAAATTTCAAGGTAGGAAATGCGAAAGGCCAAGGGGACTGCTTCTTTGACACTGTTGCTCAGTGTCTTGAGCAGATAAGACCAAAAAACAAGTACAATGTAAGGTCCTTGCGGTTGAGATGTGCTTTATTTGCCGAAGAGCAAATGCATAAAGACAATTGGCTAACAACAGCTCTAATGGCTGAAAAACAAACGCTGGATGAATATGTCGATGATGTAAAATAT
This sequence comes from Glomeris maerens, assembly GCA_023279145.1. Classification (NCBI taxonomy): domain Eukaryota; kingdom Metazoa; phylum Arthropoda; class Diplopoda; order Glomerida; family Glomeridae; genus Glomeris; species Glomeris maerens. The sequence continues at coordinate 1,007 of WWPM01022279.1, forward strand.
TGCGCCGATGATCTTATGCCTGTAATGAAAACTCCAATGTGGGGAAGACCGGAGATTGAGGGCAGAATCATTTGCAAAATTTATGGTGTTAAGATTCACTTGATCGAGAAACATGTTGTTGAAAATGAAACAATCTGGATTGATGTGGTTGTTGATAAGAATGGATCCAAATCTGTGAACCGAATCGATTACGAGGCACATAACTTACTAACAGTTATTAACAAAGGAGCAGAGCATATCGTACCAGTGTTGAGAACAGATATTGCTAAAATGTCTACTGTCACAAAACATAATCAATGCAAGGCCAAAGATAGTGAGAAACCAAAATTGAAACCGGTTCATGTTGGGAAATTGATAGAAGCAAACATTCAATCAATACAATATGAACAGTCAGAGGATTGCATTGTTACAGAAATGGATGCCACACAAAGCATTGATAAAATTTTTGGTAACTCAAGCCTAGAATCTATAGATACACTTGGTTACAAAGATGATGATCACATTCATATAGTTAATGATGGTAGTCATCATTTTAGACCAGTACTTAGAGAATTTGATAGCGCAGTTTCCATTGACTCTGTTTCAAATGCTGACGATCAACACAATATTTCAAAAGACTCTAATGCATTGAAATCTGGAGGAAGTACTGAATGCTCACAACTAGGTCAGGGCAATTCTGTGAATCCACCAATCGAAAATGAATTCCCCATAAAGGAATCTCAAAATGGTGTTGATTCTGAAGGTGGAGAATTGCCAAATGGTCAGCAAAATAATGTGCTTCCAAAACACGAGGAATTTCAGTCACAATTGCCAGAACCTCTGGAAACTCCCTGTATTATTACAAAGGGGGTTAATCACACTGACAAACCACTTAGTGAGAAGTTGGAGGTTACTCAAGGTGCAGCAGGTGGTTTAGGACAATTGTACGAAGTTAAGATGTTAATGCTAACTCTTCTTTGCGGTTTGACAAAATGTTCGCATTTCCAGCTGGCGACAAATGTGAAAGCGGCTGGGAAATTTGATGATCTCGTTTTTAAATACACAAATGCAGCAAAAAGGATACTAAAACCTAAAACAGTTTTTGCTCAATTAAAACATAAAGGCAATGCCGAGAAAGGTCACATTAAATTGGACGATCTAATAGCTGATAGTGGACAATTCAGTTTGCTGCAGTATTTCCAATCTTACCTTGCAATAAAACAACGATTTTCAGATAAATATAACGAACTTTTTAATGGAGATTTCGATGATTGTCATTTTGTCATGTATACAAACAGTCCAATTCACTCTGACTTCACTAAAAATGTATCTAGTGCAGATGAATTACACTGGGCTGAAATGCTAAGCATTAAGCAAGAAAGTATTGTAAATTTCACAAATCACAAAAATATTGTGGAGCATTTGCGTCGTGGAGTTGGCGTGAGAAAACTCGCTGCAAAAATTTTTGATTGTGTTTTTCAACCAAGCAAAAAAACAGTAATTAGGAAAGAAAACGAAATTATTAAGGAGTATCACATGTTCCTGGCAAATCATGTTTTTGAATTAAACAAAAAGAAACCAGGTGAAAGTAAGTTTAAGGCAGATTTTGTCAATGTCAAAGATCTGTGTGATGCTAAGACACTTTGGGATGAATTATTTTCCGTTTTCAAGGAGAAAGACACAAATGCGACAAAAGAAAAATTCAAAAAAGACCTGCAGAATGCACAAGTGGGTTTATTTAAATCTTTCGGGGATTACTCTATGATATCAAAGTCAAAAGAATCGAAAAGTTTTGTGGAAAAAATCAGCAATGAGGTAATTGCCAATGATGTAAACAGTTTTCTGAAAAGTTTTCACATGTACGTCGGCCAACCAAATGAAAGAGCATTGGATGAAATTATAAAATCTGAAATTCAAAAGGCCTACAATACAAGCGTAGAAAACAGCGATCAAATGTTTAAATTTGTAAAGAATGATGTTGAAGAGTGGTGGAAAAAAGGAGAAATCATTCTCAATGAACAAAATCGGTTTTTCACAACTGCAAAGAACCGCATTTCCACTGTTAAATTGGGTGCTTTAACAGAAATTAACAAAGAAAATTCAGAGAAATTTAAAATTCAGTTCGATGACAAAATAATAAACAATTTGCAAAGCTTAATACATGCACATCAATTCCTTAATATTGCTACTGACGCAGGCGAAAAAATATTGAGTAGCATTGCAGTATTTCAGGTCATAGAGCAAAATCCCAACTGGAAAATTGAAAATCAGAAATACATTTTTCTGGAATTAAATCAGTTAATTTGCAATGAAATTCTGGTTTTAGAATCGGCCTATATGAAGGAATTGATGGTGATAACAGGTGATTGGAGTAATGATCATGCATGTATCCTGGACAAACTCTTTGGTCTGAATCAAAGTAATAAGGCAATAAAGATAATTTTCATTACAGAAGGTACTGAGAAAAACATTTTTGCAGAATATGGTCAGGTGCACACCGAATCTATAAAAATATCATTTAAGAATCTAACTGTGGAATCAAAGAGAATGATCGGTGAGAAACTTGTAACCTTTCAAGGGAAACATGTGAAACTGTGTGAAATAACAGACATCACAGATAAAAACGCTGAAAATGTTATCTGTTCACAAACAATGATACAACTATTAAACGGCAAACACATACTAATGTCCAATGAACCACAGAGATTGTGTGAATTGGAAGCTGCTATAGCAATATTGTGCACACCAATAACAATTGATGCATTCATTACACTGTTGATTGAAAGATTATGTGAGGAATCACTGGTTATGATTTCTGGGGTTTCAGATGAAGAACTTTTGCAATTGGTAGGGACTGAGACAGGAACAGTAAAGAAACTAATCGAATACAAAATCATTCAAACATTTCCCGTTGAAAACAGGGATATTTTGATGGAATTCAAAGACACGTGCATAAATAACATATATGAAATTGTGTATTTGATTGTGTTTAAGTCCGGACAATTCATCCTACAGCAGATATATGATCCTGAATTTTACACAAAACGAAATTTATATCACCCTGGAATAACAAAAATACGGATGGATTTTCTCTTGCAGGAAAACATTAATGACAACATTGTTATAGATTGTGAAACTGGTAAACAGGGAATAAGGAATTTACTTCAAATTTTGAAGGAAAATTATCTGCGTAAATTTGATGAGGCATGTGAAAATAGAAAGATTATATTTGAAACTAATCATTCAGTAGCAAGCGATACATTTAACAAATCGGTAAAAGGTTGCAATTCTGTAATCTGGCTTCATTTAGAATACTGGAACCAAAGCAAATTACAATTGCGTTTAAGTCACGGTCCAATGCATAGATTAAACACGGAACAAAGATCTGTTGCACCAGATATATTAGTGAATGGTACACAGCAGGATGCAATATTTATCGTTCAAGCTGTTGATAAGGAGAAGATGAAAGACATGCTTATCAGGTGTTTAGAAAACAAGGTTCACCGTTTAGAAGAGATCTGGAAAAAACCAAACATTGTATTTAATGATTCAGAAAACGACGAAGAAAGCCAAGTTTTGCAGCCAAGCAAAAGTAATAATATTAAATCAACCCACTGTATCAAAATTGATGCGATTGATGCTCATAATTTGGTTTGGGTACATTCAAATGGATCCTTAGAGGGGTTACATAGCTATGTGAACAATTCAAATGATGAAGAAAGCTTTTGCAGGAATGTTGATGACAAATGCGTCATTTTGGCTGATGAACCAGGAATGGGAAAATCGACAACTTTGACTAGTTTAGCAGGACAAATGCTCGATAAATACTGGGTGATTAGAGTTGATTTTAGGGAATGCGAAGAAGCAATTAAAAAACTTCCATGTCACAGAGAAAAACATCTTACTTTCCAGGACGTAGTTGACTTCTTTAGCAAAATAGGAAGTACAGGAATGCAATGCGAACTGTCAAAGGATATCTTTTTACACAAACTGCAACAAATAATGCCTCAAAGCAGAAACATTATGATACTGATGGATGCGTATGATGAAATAAGCGATGAATTGCAACAAAAAGTGATTGTCCTAATAAAGTTTTTGAAAGATGATACCTCCGCTAAAGTGTGGGTTACAACAAGATTAACTAAAGTACAAGAACTGGAAGAGGCTTTGGCTACCTTTGCAACGAGGTTTGAAGCGTTTGACATTATCCACCAAAAGGAATTTTTGCTTAACTTTTGGTTTGTCAGATTTCATTTGTTGATGGAATCAGAAAGTTTGGTCAGAATTGAACAATATACAGAACAGTTGTTAGAAAAATCTGTAAAATTTCTAGGACAAGAAATTTTTCATTTAATGGGAATTCCCCTTCAATTACGATTAATGGCGGAAGGCTTTAAAAATGAAGCATTACTGTTTTGCCAAACTGCAAATGATTCATTAGATTTGATAGAGCTAAACTTAATAAGTATTTACAAACACTTTATCGATGAGAAATTCAACATTTATTTCACATACAAAGTTCACACTGAGGGACTTCCAAAAGTTAGGATTAATGGTATGAAAGAAAGAGATATTGAAAACCACAGACATTTGGCTCTAAAAGTGTTATTCCCAGATGAGGATGAACTACACACTAATTATGCTCATCCTACTGAAGAAGAAGAAAGCGCTCTTAAGTCAGTAGGAATAATTCAGTCATTTGGGAGCGAAAGAAACACGTACTTCATTCATAGGACAGTTGCAGAATACTTTGCTGCAGATTTCCTATCATTAAATTTAAGCCGTCAGACGATTATACAATTTCTGATGAGAGAAATATTTAAACCGTCCAATATTGTCATCAGCCGTTATCTGGATCAAATTTTGTCTGTAAACTCAATCAACATGACTGTATTGGAAGGAAACTTAATTAAATTGCTTAAACGTTTAAAAGAAAATGAAAATAGCAGTGAACAATTTATAGATAGCTTAGGAAAGACTGCACTGCATATAGCAGCTTGCTATGGATACGAGACTATTGTAAAACTTCTGTTGGAAAATGGATATGGTGTGTTTAAGCAAGATGTTTTTGGCAAAACATGTTTGCATTATGCAGCGATGAATGGGCATCAAACCATCGTAGAACATTTGCTAAATTATACATCAGACATCGATATTGCATCTGCTTTACCGAACAAATACGATCTGTATACATGCGACCCAAACAGAAAATGCATATTTTTTGATTCCGAGCATTTGTCATCTAATGTTGTGAAATTTGTAAATGAGAAGGACCTTAACGGTGCATCAAGTTTACGTGCTTCACTTAATGAGAAATATTGGGAAATTTCATGTTCATTGGTTAGATTTGGGGCTGAAGTCAGCTGTATGAATGAAGAGGAGCGAAATGCAATATTGGATGCTTGTAAAGGTTGGAGAAGATTTCGTAAAGTTAAAATGTTTCTTATGAGGAATAATGGACAACCAGAATCAGTGGACAGTGAAGAAGATGAAGATAAAGTTGATGATGATGATGAAGATGATGATGAAGATACACAAAAACCATTAATCAGTGCAGCTAAAAGACATGATTTAGAGAAAGTGAAAAAATTAGTGAGCAATGGAGCAGATGTTAACATTATTAATGAATATAACAAAACTGCATTAGATTATGCAATCACAAGATTGAATTATGACTCAAGCAGCATACAGGAAATAGCAAATACAGTCGAATATCTATTGCTTGATTGCAACAGCGAATCAAAATTATCTGTTAGCGAACACCGTATCGCGACAGAAATCATGCAGACACGTGATCATACATTATTGCACGAAGCATCTACACTGCTGACAACATTCTTTGCTGCTTATTTAATTCACCTTGGGGCAGATGTCAATATGAGAGACAAAGATGGCAGAACTCCACTTCACCATGCTGCATTACGCTTCAAGTATAATGAACATATTGACAGAAATAAAATGATCTTATTTCTTCTTGAAAAGGGTGCAAAACATGATGCAAAAGACATTAACAATGAAACAGTTTTGGATTACATTGAAGATAAGAAAAACACTGCAGCTTTCATGTTAATTAGTGATATTGACAAAGTTTTCAAAAATCCGAGCGCAGCAAAAATTGTTGAATCAAACTTAGCGTTCGTAATGCGGCATTACAATGCAAGAAATAGTGACAGTTTGATCCATGTTGCGGTTACCAAAAATGATGGGAAGTTATTATTATTATCATTATTTAATAGTGATAAAGGCAATTGCCAAATAAATGAGGAAGATAATCATGGAAATGCGCCGTTACACTGCGCAGCATCAATAGGTTGGACTGAAGGGGTAAATCTTTTGTTGAAATATGGTGCACATTTTAACGCTATTAACCGCAAAAAGGAAACTGCAAAACAAATTGCTGAAAACACAAATCAAGAAGAAATCGTGGAACAATTGCAGGCGATCCAAAATGTATTTGATGTTGTAGCAACAAACAATGCTGACCTTATCAAAACCTCTTTGAATTCAATAAAAAGTAAAAAGAGTGATCTCTTTTTGACCATTATCAATTCTCGTGACAATGAAGGAAATACACCTGTGCATTTGGCTGCGAAATCAAACAACTTCCAAATTGTCCATTTCTTACTGACTGTTGGGGCTGGTTATAATGCTGAAAATAACGAACAGAAAACATTTAATGATTTAACAAATGAACCAAAAATTAAGAAATTGTTTAATGTGGTTCATAGTTTACTTGGTTTAGATGGAAAAATTAATTACAACCCAGTAAATGAAAACATGAGTCCTCTCTGTTTTTTAAATGCACGCAATCGAAAATGGGAAACCTTTCTGCACCAATCTGCATTTCGGACTTATCAGAACTATTACAGAATAAATTTCTTCATAAAGAATGGTGCAGATATTAATGCAATAGACCAAAAAGGCAGTACTGTTCTGGAACATGCAATTCCTTACAATCTTGATTTTGTGAAACTTCTCCTCACGAACGGTGTCAATATTACTAACCTCGCAGATGAGAATTTGAAAAAATTAACAGATTCGGCAAAATTCAAAGGAAGAGAAGACATTTTAGCAATGCTGCCGTGAATTACAACTGTGAATAACAAAATAGCATGTTTTAACATACTAAATGAAATCAAGACAATGCTGAAAATAAATAAATTCCAGTGTTCGATTAAGTTGGCAAGATGCTATCAACAATAGCCTCTATAAACTTCATAATCGATTGGAATGTGTGAATGTAAAGTACACCATGCTGACTTTGTGTCGCAAGAGGAACCAGAGATGGAAAGTGAATGAAGACAAAGAGAACACTTGTGAAAAGAAGGACACATTCTTAAGAAACCCCCAAATGTGACTGAAAGTGAAATGGACAAGACTGAAGACAAGAAGCCCAAAGGACAGACTTAATTGACTTGTACATATGTACATATGTTATCATGTTGTATATCAATGTATTGTGTATTCGGTTTAATTATGTATATTGTAATTACTAATTGACAAAATGTGTATAGTTATGAAATGCAAATTAAACCTCGCCTAATTGCCAAATGTATTAATATCATCTCTCTCAAAGAACTAATATTACTGCATTCTGAAAGTGGCAATACATTGTACCGAAGTCTCCTGAATAAAGCACTACCGTGTTATTCATTGATCTCCATGCGCAGGGAGAGGAAAAGCATTGCGGATATTTAGCAATTGTCCACTATATCATCTGTTCCGAATTTAAGCATAAATAAAATTGAATTGGAATAATATGTGTACTGCACATAATTTATTAGATCGATGAAAATGTATTAATTGGTTCATTCGTTAGTTTTTAAATTTTATTGTCGACGTCATAATTATGTTACTGTAGTTATATTAATATTTTGCATTAATTCTCACATTTACACCTATTTTAAAGACTGTTCTAATTTCAATTGTGGAATAAGACAATCCAGATTAGCAAGATTAAATGAAGTATATCTTCCTGAAACTATGATGTCGGACCAAAATTTCCGTTGTTCATATATTATATAATAACTATAAACATGTCTAATTTAATGCCAGCTAGATATTATTTAGGCAAAAGTTCTCAAGTCTCATTAACAGACAAAATGGTTGTTATAAATATTTTCCCGACCAGATCCACCAACGCCCATATGTTTGTTTATACTATTGCTTTGATAGCTTATATGTTTGTGAACTACAGTGAAACCTGTATAGTTGGACACCTGAAAATGTTGGCCACCTGGTCAAGTTGACCACTTTTTGTATGCACAGAATCGCTTCCATAGAGTTAACATTGTGGAACCCCTGGATATTTTGGACACCTGTCTACCTTAGACATTGGACGGGGTAATTTGCACGAAATGATAGAAAACCTATCCAAGTTGGACGTTTTCACTGCATTACTGGGCACCTTTGGGGTCGTTTTAAGGTCATTTTCCAGACGCACTTGACTGCAAGCGACTGAATTTGAGCTGGAAGATGTGGAGTAATGTAACATCTCACAGCTTATGAAATATGCTGCAGATAATGACGCAGAACTTTTTGAAACGAGCAATTTTAATTTGAAAAGAAAAAAAATCAATATTACCAATTATTTTAATAAATTGTAAAAGCATATTATCTTGTTCACACGAATTACATTGCGTTTTTCATTATTTCCGGACCAAAATAAGTTTGGCCTACAACAGGTTATTATGGGCCCAGGCTCCTAAACACACCTCTGCAGCAAAATAATTTGGATTTTTGCATAACAGACTCACAGATGCAGATGAGCAACAAAAGCTGATCACTTTATCTTAACAATCGCGCCCTTAACATTTCTTGAGTGTTGCTGGTCCAGCTAGTGAACATTCCAGTGAAAGAATTTAACACCTTTGGACATCTTTCAAGAGAAATTCTTAATGGCAGACCACAACTTCAAAATTGAACTTATGAATCAAGAAAATTATGATGCATGGAAGTTACATGCTGAAGCCTTTCTAACAATTAAAGGTCAGTGGGATTATGTTTCTGGTCACCTAATACGACCAATTCACAAAGAACGAGATGCTACATGTCAGCAAGCACTGAATAAATGGGACAAAGCTGACAGACTTGCTTGATGCAATCTTCTCTTAATAATCTCCCTATCGGAATTAAGCCATGCAACTGGTTGTACAACTTCACATCAATTGTGGGCCAAGTTGCCTGCTGAATTCCAATCAAAAGTACCTGCACGCAAGGCCACACTGTTAAAGGGACTACTTTTAACAAAGCTGCATCCTGATGGTGACCCACGTGAACATGTCAAGAAATTGTTCACCATAATTGACCGTCTTTGAAAAATGAGCATTGACATCATTCCTGACCTTCTTGCCATCATGTTACTCTACAGTCTTCCAGACAGTTACGAGAACTTCAGATGCGCAATTGAAGCGCGTGATGAACTGCCTACACCTGAAGCGCTCACAGTCAAATTTGACATATGAGTACAAATTACGGAACACAGTTTTGTACAAACAGTGAAATAGAAACCAATAAGCTTAGTTTTAAGCTTGTACCCTAAAATACATATCGTTGTGAGTTTGCTATGTGCAGCGAAACAACGGTTACGTAACATAAGGACAACGGTGTCCTTCTGAATACAAAGTTTACATAAAACTTGCATTCAATCGATACGTTTAAGTTAACAACTATAAACGTTATTGGTCTATAACGGGCTGTATAGGAGAAAATGTTAGCTAACTCCTAGGAGGAAGCGTTCGTACATATGCGCTACATATAGGCGCATATTTTGGGCTACCCTTGCGGTGGAAATGTCACATATGCGACCCGAAACACGTAAAAAATTCGGAACTGTCATAATGAACAGCATGTAAGTTAGATTATCCTTAGGTTCTGTAAAGGCCTTCGAATTCGTGAGCATTTAATTTCGCGAAAACTGACATATAAGCTGTAACACCTCTGTGCACAAAACGCGCGGAAATAACGCGAAAACACCACTCGATTGCTCTGATTAACAAAATGACGTTTATTTCCACTTAAAGCTGCGCACCGTTCGTAATGTCAATTAAATTGGTAACCACAACTTAAATAACCACTACTTCGTCCTTGGTTCGCAACTTTGATCATTGGTGGCCTAAAATATCCACACACTGATCTTGGTCGCTCGAGCGACAAAGATGGCCGCTATTGGAGATTTTTCAATGGGCACAATCTATGTATTCTCACTCTTGTATTGAGGAGGAGTGTCACGGTCAGGGGCCGACGACGGCACCCTTAAACGATCTTCACTGCACTGCTCAAAAGAGGAGGGGCTCAACTCTACACTGGTAAGGAGTGTCACTGTTCGGGGGCCGACGACGACACACTTAAGAGATCTTCACTGTCCTACCTAGGAGGAGGGGGGGTGTGGGTGATTCCCACTGAGATATTGTGTTAGGCCCAATATTGCACCTAAAGGTCTTCCCTTATAGGTCAATATTGTCCCTTGCACAATATTGAGTTTTTCCCCTAGAACCTCTCCTAATAGTGATTCCTAAAGAACCTACTATGGAGTCCTTCTATAAGGGAGAGAGGAGAGAGGAGACTGCAGTCTGAACTCACTGTCAACTGAGCTCTGCAAGCTCTGTGCCTCCTTTTATATTGAATAAAAGGGGCGGTTTCATTAATTGGCCGACCTACCATCACATGACCAAAGGGCATCACCAATACCCTGCTCAATAGGACGGGCCGACGCCCTATTGAGCGTCTAATTGGTCAGGTGGCACCTGGCCGACCCTGGACAGGTCGACTTGGTCAAGCTGAGGGGTGACAACCGTTCTGCAAGGACTGCCAGCACCCTCAAGCTTGAGGTCAACAAACTAACAGGTGGGAGAAGTTTGTTTTGGCAAGGCTGGTTGGAAACCACGCCGTTGCTATGGCTAGGCCGGTTAGCAACCGGGCCTGGTCATTTCTAAGGCCAGTTAGAAAACCGGGCCGTTACACTTCCCCCCTTAAAAAAGACGGGAATCCGTTACCGTCGGCGCGCAACAAAACCAGTGACCAACGGCAACCCCACACCACCAGAGAAGAAAAAGACATAAAAACCCACGGCAGCGTGAAAAACAGCGCTGCGTCTAAATCATAAGGGACAACTCCCGGACAGAGCTGGGTTCCCCGCGCTCGTAACAAAACAAGCACCCCTGGCTGGTCCAACCACACCAAGGGGGGGGAGGGGGTTACAAGAGATAAACTCCAGAACAATCCACCAGCGTCTAAAATGGGGAGGCGACCGCCGTGAACCTGCTATGATCCAGCGCTGGTGCACGATCCCAGAGACCAAGTCCCAAAACCACCACCAGCAGCCGGGGTGGACTCTCGCAACCCCCGGGTCCTGTCACTACCCGGAGGGCTTGAGGGGCCAGCAGCCATCAGAACGCTGTGTAACCAGGGAAAGGGAGGTAGGATGGGACTGTAGGAGACCCACTGTGACGGTTCCGCTTATTTTATGATATTCGGACCGCATAGAAGTCTTCCCACCGAAAGGTTACGCCCGTAGTTACATTTAGAAATACGAATCTCTTTTCTGTTCACGTAAATAAAGAGTTAAATCGTTAAAACGTACATCCGATCGCAATAATCCCCGTGGATGAAAACAATCGGACGTCATAGCGACTACGAGGGACGCCATTCGTCGACAGAGCGCCGTAAGCCACGCCTCCGTCGCAGGTAAAAGCCAATGGTACGAGATAGGCCCGCCAATAGGCCTAAAAGATCGCCAAACGTCGTTGAGCCCGGATTAAAACGTTCTCTTTCTTAATCCACGCTTAAAACTAAACAATAAACATTGCGATAGTATAGATAAACACCGTACGAAACTAGATAGGCAGTTAATGGTCCGTTTATTTGTATAAAACTCGTTCTGTCCGATTGTATCGCCGAACTCGCTATATGTAGTTCCATACATCGCCACAAACCGGCGCCACCGTTCGTTAGTCGTTTCCCTATGTTTCAAAATAGGACACCGTTGTGACTGTAACGCTCACTACGTCCGCCTATGGCGCTATATTCGAACCTGTTTCCATAGCGCACTATGAGGACCAAAAGGGACAATAGGACCACGTGCCTATCGACGTCGTTAATCCTTTTGGCCCCTCCCGTTCTTTTGTATTTTCTGGTATAAATACAAGGCAGCTTGCTGTATAAAATCAGTTGAGCAGCTGCCTTGTGCAGCACATAGGCCCAAAAAGCCTCGCAGGGATCCTTAAGATCTTATGTGCTTGATAATCTGAAAGTTCCAAAATACTGCTCAATATCTTTGGTTAAATAAGGCAATAAAGTGCATTTCTCAGACTGTGTATTTTATTTGCCCGAAATCGTTCTCTCTACTTTTCAACACCGGCCGCAGACGTCTCTTCGCCAGACCGAGACCAGTGGAAGCAGCCCGGGGACTTCGCAGCCCATCGACGACGTAGCCTCCTACAGGACCGTCCAGGACCACGAGCCCACAACGAGCCGAGCAACGTCCCAGACAACCGCAGCAGACCCTTGGACATCGCAGTCATTTAGCTCTCTTCTCCCTGGACCTCCGCAACTACGCAGACTACGCAGAGTCTCCGGAAGGCCCTTGTACAAGCTGTCCAAACTGTTCACCGCCTACCAGCAGCACCGCCGCAGCCAGTCCACCAGATCGCCGCAGCCTGCTTCTAGAGCCGTCCAGCCACCGCAGGTCACCGCTTCAGGGAGCGCCGTGCAGCCTGTCCGTGTCACCGTGTACACCGTTCTGAGGAAGACCCACAATACGAGAATAAAAATACAATTGCGCACACCACGGAGTTACCTCAAACTGGCCTACTCCACCTCCAAGAGAGCCGGGACTGACGCACCACCCAGAACGAATTCCAAACAGGGGGAGAAAGGGGATAAGGAAGGGAAACACAGAGGGACCATGGACCGGGCGACAGAATAACCCAGGCATGCCAGCAGGGCCTTATCAATGCACGGGTCTTGAGCACAATCCCGGCCGGCACACAGTCAGGCGGCCCACAATCAGCCAGCACCGAACACCGCCCAAAGGCCATCGTCATCACCAACCTGCTGCGCCCGCTATGCGCCCAGCGCCGCATCGCTGCTTCCGCAACGAGCCCAGCACCGCATCGCCGCGTCAATGACGCGCTCAGCACCGCATCGGTGCGTCCGCGACAAGGCCCAGCACCGCATAGTCGTAGGAAGCGACGCGCTCAGTACCGCAGGCCGCATCCGCACCGCGCCCAGCGCCGCAACGCCACTACCGCAACGCGCCTAGCACCGCATCGCCGCATTCGCAACGCGCCCAGCCCCGCAACACCGCGGTTACAGCTCAAGAGCTATGGCATCATTGCCAGTAAAACTGGCTCAGCAACAACTCTACCCTCCTGAGGGCCAGGGCACCCTCCGCAGGTCACCACTATTTACCCAGGTTAAAGACCGCGGGTGGCGAGTCATCTGTAGGAGTCCCGTCCGACATGGCGGGGGATCCCAGATCCATCTCCAGCAGCGCAGATTCCTCTTCCGGGGTAAATTTCCGGACCTCCCCGTCTTCACCTTGTGTGCGGGCGATAGCTGCCATCCACAGCTCGTCATCACCGGCACGGCCCGAGACCAAAGTGGAGGCCGGGTGCGTCGCCTCGGTTTTCACCGGCGCCGAACTCTCCTGCAGGTACTCGGCCGAAAGACGGCCAGACTGGGTGAAAAACAAGTCTTCCGAGCTTGATCCACCCGAACCGCTCCGCTCCAGCTCTCCGGTAAGGTCAATGAGTTGCCCTTTCTCAACCTCCATTGCCGCTGATTGTAAGCGAGGGTCAGCTGGCGGCATCATGACTACCTTGGTATCGAGGCAGATCGGAAGCTGCAGAACGGCTGCCATGTCTGCTAACATGGACAGCGCAAGCTGATGCGGCACCGGTCCTCCTCCAGACACTACTTGGGCAGCCAAAACGCCAGACAGCGACGCCATCAGTCCCGTTACCTGACCTTCGCCTCCCGCTGTCACCGGAGGCGCCTGGACAAAAACCGCCTTTTTAGGGAGCCACCTGTTGAGCCTAACCTGCCGGTTGAACAGCTCGAAGCTGAGTCGAGGGTACGAGCTGGTCCCGCCAATCTTTGGTTAAGGGATACTCTTACCCCCCTCACCCACCGGATATGCAGTTGTGGACGCCGAACTATTGACCAGCACGGCCTGCACACCAATCGACCGAGTGGTCACCGTTACCTCGGGAGGGTATGGATGGGAATAGGCGGCTGCCAAATTCTCCACCTCCTCTGGTTCGGGGTGAGTAATCAATACCCCCATCGGCGAGATCCACGGCTTCAGGCGCAGGAACGAGAGTTCCGCCAAGAGGACTTGAGGAGCGCCCAGCCACCGTGGATCGACGTTACTACGGGGACGTCGCAGTCTACAAGCCGTTTGGACACCATTGTTAGGAGGACAACCCACAACAACTGAGAATAAATACAATTGCGTATTCACCTGTCAGCCGACACAGCGCTGCTTCCCACAAAGAGAGCCGGGACACGACGCATAGGTAACGAATGGGAAGTACAATTTGACCCAATCACCACTGGTACCTACGACATCTGATCACGGTTCGTGCAAGTCTCAGGGAGCCTACGTTACCTCCCCAAGAATTCCTTTTTGCAAAAAACAACTGCGCAAAATCTCATTTCGCGCTCCGCAGGTTATACGGGTGAGCGGCCTTTCTGGGGCCACCCCGGTGTAGTGCGGGCGGCGTCGTTATCGGTGACCCGGCTATGACCGGTTCGACAAACGGTCAACTCGCATATGTTTGTCACTGCCAGTGCACCTTTCTTATTCTTCAGCCGCACCGTGTTCTCACTTACGATCTCCATGACCTCGAAAGGTCCCTCACGGAGAGAAGCAAGTTTGGCTGAGAATTGTATGGCTGCACTGGACAACACATGGGTATCTTTTCACACTTTGTCCCCAACCTGGTACTTCTGATCTGAGCGTTTCTTGTCATAATTGTACTTCTGTCGATCGCTGGCCACTTTCAGGTTCTCTGTGACGAACTCACAGGCCTTGGCCAAGCGACTCTTCAGATCACTGGCAAACGCGCCCAAATCCCCATCGCTGGCAACCGCGACGTCAGCGTCCGGTACATCCAGCTTCCACGGATATTTCAGTGATCGGTCCAACATGATATCACTAGGTGACACCCCTGTCGACGGACTCACTGCCGAGTTGATGGCAAATTGTAGCTCACTCAACCTCGCATCCCAATTCTCATGTTGTACTGTGTAAATCCGAAGCATGGCACCAACATCTCGGTTCGCACGTTTGGGCAAATTCGTTTGCGGGTGGTACGGCGACGTGTGTTTCGGGTTCGTCCCCAAAGCTAACCACATCTGCTCATACACACCGGAAACAAACTGCGGCCCATTGTCGGGCAAAACCATGTCCGGGAAACCATAGGTGCAGCACAGCTTAAACATGACTTCTGCGATCGGCCGGGCTTTCGCCGTACGCAGGGGAGTCAAAGTAACCCACTTCCAAAAATAATCCACCGTCACCAACAGGTGCTGATGACCTCTAGGGCTCTTAGGGAGGGGTCCCATAAGATCAAGGCCCACCATACACCAAGGGCCTTTTGTCTCTGTATGTTGCATTAACCCAACCGGCCTCTTGTCAGAAGGTTTCGCCTTCTGACATGGCACACAACCGCAGCAATACCTCATCACATCCGCCTTTATACCCCGCCACGTATGAAGTCTCTTCACCCGCTGATAGGTACGTCCACCACACGAGTGGCCTGTCAGCGGGGAATCATGGTGCTGTCTGATCAGTTCGTACCGCAACGCCGCGGGAACCTCGATCTTCAAGCACTCCTCTTGCGTAAACTCACCAGGTGCTGATGGAGGACAGTACTGAAGCAACACACCAGGGTCGATGACGCATCGTTCAGCCGCACCGAGGACCTTCCGGACGAGTCCTTCGTCTTCCGGGATCTCCTGCGACATCATGTAACGAATCAGCGGTCCTAACTCAGGGTCCGACCGCTGAGCATCTGACCACTCCCTTCTCGTAGGGTAGTCGTCATAAGGCACCACTGCATCCACTCTCATCACCGTGTGCACTTCCTCATCAGCGTCTCGAACAGGGTTTCTGGAGAGGGCGTCCGCCATTTTATTGGTTGCGCCCGGTTTGCACTGCACCGAATAGTTCGACGCCTGGAGCTGTATCGACCAGCGCGCCAACCGTCCGGTGGGTTCCTTCATCTCCTTCAACCACTTGAGAGCCTGATGGTCCGTCTGGATCGTGAAGTGCGTGTACTCTATGTACTGCGCAAACTTATTGATTGCCCATACTACCGCAAGGCATTCAAGTTGAGGTGCTGAGTAATTGGACTCGGCCTTGGTTAGTCTTCGGCTAGCAAAGGCGACTGGTGACAAGGTACCACTGCGTTCTTGCAGCAAGACTGCCCCGAGGCCGGTCCCAGAAGCCAGAAGCATATGTCTGGATCGTGAACTCCTTATTCAGATCTGGCAGACTCACTCCTGGGGTCTCCAACAACAGCTTCTTCAACTCAAGGACCGAGTTCTCCTGCGCTGCTCCCCATGTCCAAGTGGAGTCCTTTGCCAACAACCTGGACAATGGCCTGGCAACCACTGAAATCTGCGGTACGAGGTGCCGGTAGTACCCGGTTAACCCCAAAAATTGCTGGATCTGCTTGACTGCCAGAGTCCCCTCGGAGTCTGAAACGCAGTCTTTACCTTGTCCGTCTCGTCCATCTCAACTTTCAAATAGCCACGAAACAAATCGAGTGTCGTAAAGAACCGCGCCCGCCCCAACCTGGCCATCTCATCGATGCGAGGCATCGGACATTGATCCGCCACGGTGATAGCGTTAAGCGCGCGAAAATCGCCGCACAAACGATAGGTTCTGCCTTTCTTCGGGACAATCACAATAGGGGAAGCCCATGGACTGTTCGACCTCTCGATGACCCCTTGGCTAATCATTTCGTCGAGCTGATCTTCCAGAATCGCCCTTTTGGAATCGGTCATCGGCCTCATACGAATTTTGATCGGTAGATGGCCACCGATATTGATGGCATGCTTGACCCCTTCAGCAATGCCTGGGTGGTTCTGGAATGTTTCCTGATGGGCGCAAAGGAGATCTAGGAGTTTACCCCGGTGGGATAGAGGACATGCAGATTTCTCCACACGCTCTTCCCACACATGCCACTTCTCGACCAAACAGGACATTACCTCCACCGTCGTGATGAAGGGTACTTCCTTTCCAGTAAGTTCTCTGGATGACCAGGTCCCTTTTGCAACATCCAGCACAATCTGCGCTTCACGCAAGAAATCGCGCCCCAGAATCACCTGAACTTTCGAGTCCTCTACCACGCAAAATGGCTGCAGCCGGACACCTCCGGCACAACGCACTTCGATGGGAGCAACTCCTACGGCTCGGGTGACGGCCGAGACTTGCTCAAGCCGTACTTCTATTTTCTTGTCTATATTGACACTCGGCAAAGCTTCACAAAGACCGCGGTCAATAATAAAACTCGAAGCGCCGGGGTCGATAAGTGCGACCACCCGTCAGCCAGCCATCTCAACCTCCATCAACGGTGCCTGGTCCTTGTCTAGGCTGCCACAAAGACCACGGTATGCCGTTACAGGGGAAGTTGCTGACTTACGCTCCATCTCCTCCATCTCCAAGAGATACGAGGCTGGTCCATCGGACTCCTCATCGGAGGCCAGTTCAATCAGTTTTCTGAAGATGAATCGGCCTTGCTCAGTGGACACTCCTTCGCCCAGTGACCCTCTTGGTGGCACTGAAAGCACTGGTTCTTATGCGTCGCAGTCACCTTCGCAGCA
This sequence comes from Glomeris maerens, assembly GCA_023279145.1. Lineage (NCBI taxonomy): Eukaryota > Metazoa > Arthropoda > Diplopoda > Glomerida > Glomeridae > Glomeris > Glomeris maerens. Next base: position 18,821 of record WWPM01022279.1, read on the forward strand.
TCGTCGGCCGGCTTACCCTTGGGTGCTGGTCCGACTAGGGTTGTCCGCCCGTGGGCTGCCCTGGCCCAGCCGGTTTGGGTTTACCCTGATGCTGGTGGTTCTTTTGCTGTTGGGGAGGTCCTTGAGACGTCTGGCTCTGCTGCTGTGGGTGCTTTGGAGCGCCACTAGCTGCCCATTGGGGGTGCTTTCCCTTCTCCCGTCCCTCTCGCGGCTTCTCGCCCCGAGGGGTTAAGACTTGCTGCGAGGCCGGCAAGACGGCCTGTTTCACCACAGTCCAAGCTGATTTACTCAAGATCAGCTTTTCAGGAGGGGGTGGGCGTTTATTCACCTAGTTCGTAGAAACCAGTGCATCAAACTCCGAAGCCATATCAGCCAATTCAATAATGGAACTGAACTGACGTCCCACAAGCAGTTTCCGATACTCCGGATGAGCCTGCCGCAATATCTTCTCAAGGCGCATTTCTTGCGAAGCACCCGAGTTGCATATCGTGAAGTACTCGGCTATGGCCATCACAAAGTGCGCCAGCGGTTCTCCGAGCTCCTGGGTACGTTGCTTGAGTTCTGCTGCGACAGCTTGTGTGAAGTCAACCGGCAAGTACTGACGTAGAAAGGCGGTCCTGAATGGTTCCCACGTGGCGAAACCACGGCGAAACTCATACCAGTCCCGGGCCCTTCCTTCTAACGCGAG
>WWPM01022281.1:0-12567 GCA_023279145.1 Glomeris maerens
GAGAATTTTGTGATGGTAATAGCGGACCGTAATTAACGATCGCAATTAATGCGGCGGCCTGTAGTGGAGATTTCCACGAGGCTAACAATACGTGACAGCAGTATCGATAATGTAGCTGAAAGCAAAATTAACCCTTGTACCGGTCAGGTCATCCACTTCAAACCTAACGCGTTGTGTGCTCGCACGTGCTTTCGATGATAACCTTTTTACTTCTAATCAACAGGTGAACGTAGCATTTTATGTCACGTTTGCGTACGTACGTGCTTTGTTTGACTTGGGTTACCCGATACTCGTTTCCTTCTTCGACAACGCGATTGATGTTGCGATTGGAAATTAATGAGGTTTTTTTCATTGCGCGGTTGATGTAAATTACGGATTTAATTATCAATAATGCTGAAATGCATGCTTGAGACATCATCAATACATTCAGGGTAGACTTAAAGAAGAATTTGAATAAGTTTGTTCCAATGCTGAGGGAAATTCCCACAACGGTTTGTCTAAATTTGCAAGAAAATTGGAGGTATTGTACGCATTAACATTTAATTTCCACAGGCTGTGGCCCTTCCAAGTATCTGGCACTGCAGCGACCGTAGCGCCGCGTGGAAACTCGGCGAACCGCTTTCGGCCATGGGCACGGCTCTGGCCGCGACCCTTCCGTCGCAAAGGCACCGCGATCACGAGGCCCTTACTTGGCTCTTCGGCAGTCCTTCCGCGGCCACGGACCAATTACCTCACCGCTACCTGTTCTTCCCGGCTCCTCCCGGCGGAGTAATGGGAACCCGTCCGCTGGCCGGTTGGTCACCTATAATCATCCCAGGTTAGAAAAGTTTTCTGTTATTTGTTTCCCCCTGACTGAGTCACCACGGTTTATTGCCGCGGTTGCATTTCAAGAGATTTTTGTGTTGCGTGAAACGTGATTTTTATTGGGTTGTGACAATTAACGGTGCGTGCTTCTGTCGTTTGGTTCAGCAAATAATTATAGTGCAATTGTTGGCAAGTTTGTCAACTTGGGTAAACTTGCTCAAAAGCCAGAACATCAGCCCTAATCCTTAAAAGTAGTCAACATTGAGTCAATGATTGGAATTTTTCTCCATTACCCATGTTTGGTTCAATATCGTAAAGATGCGACACGTGTTTCGGCCCACACACGGGGCGCTCATCAGGCATCAGAACCAATTCCGGCTCCAACACGGAGACCGAATTAATGTCAGAAAATCTGATCATTAACATTTTTCACCAACAGACACCAAGTGTAGGGATCTGTGATAATATTATGTTGCATTTCGATCTGTCACCTGATCTAACCAGAAACTATTGTATTTTTCAGTTCTTCAGTGCTTGTAGGTTCTCTGGAAATCCTGTTTGTCTTTAATTTTTGCCCGATTTTGCGGTTGGCTCCGATTGAGTAGTGCTGCCACCTTTAGTTGGAACACTTCGTACTTGCCATTCTTAAATTCATTGATTCTTATTTTACTCATCACCATTTTATTTAACGTATTAGTTCCAAAGATATCAACAACCCCATTCAAATAAATTTTTGCCAAAGGTCTCAACGCAAATTTTATTTAATGAAAACTAAAGTTTCCTTTGTGGTTAATATTTTTATTCACAACTTGTGTTGTAAACTGTAAAAGAAAAATAGTTGGGATTTTAGAGGTGGTCACCTTCACGGTTTCGGCATGACCGTCTCGGTATTTGTGTAGCTAGTTTTCTAGGGATTTCTAGAGAGCAAGAGCACGTGACTGAGCACCGTGGCAATGTTTAAGGTGCTTTGCTCCGCTCCAAATGAAGGTAATTAGATGGTTGCTGAAGCAAGCAACAGCATCTTCTTGAATATATGTAGGTAGTCTGTAAGAAATGGAGGGAGAGGAGGATTCAAATCAGTGCTCAATGAATTCCTCCAATCCCTTCACTCCTTACTTTCATCTTTCACTTTTAACAAAGCTTACAAAAGGCATTTTCCCCCTTCACCTGAAATTACACGTAATAAATGCGCAAAGTGCATCCAACTGCGTAAACCTTACGGTCCGTTGAAGATTTCTTCCGATCGCCATGTTAATACACTCTTTAAAACTTTCAGAAGTACTTATTTAAACATCCTTTAAAATTAGAATGATGTAATTAGTAATTGCGGCAAATGAAGTTTGCAGTTTATGAACTTTATATGAAACGGCATTCTGGTTTTATCGACTATTATGTCAATATAGTTGATTAATTTGTTGAATATTTGTAACGGGGCAAAAAATAAAGGGTAATTAATTGCATATAAACTGCGGCTAACGCGGCGGCAGACATGCATGACTTGGTAGTAGAAATTGGCTTGTGGCTACTGGCAGGATCAACCAGGTATAACTTGTGTCAATCCCCTTTTAGGGGACTTGCTGAAGTTGCAATCAATCAATAATCATTGGAACCCAATCAATGACTTTGCAACCAGTATAGACCATGTTTGGATCATTCTGTGTATTGCCGCGTAACAAATACAGTAACAAATAACGATTAAAGTTAGATATGTAGTAGATTTTAAAACTATAACCTCTTATTAGATTTGCAAATGTAATATACAGGGTGAGGACAAAGTCTTTTACCCCCCTCACAAAAACTTTTACATTATCACATATAATATAAATGCGCAGCGACAGCAAATCAGGGATGCTCTATCCAGTGGTGTCAGATTATTTGGCAACTGCAATAGCAATAGTTCACATTAGTACTTTGAAGAGAACATTGAAATTAGTGCTACAGAGAAACTTTTAAGCGAAATGTAACAACAGACAATTTCTCAGTTGGCCAATTTCGCATGCGACGTGTATTGCTGAGAAATTTAATGGATTTTGACATTTAGTTTTGAAATGGGTATTGATGTAGCTGTATTGCAAATACGTACGCAGATCACTGATTGCAATTAGTACATTTGGGATTCTTGTGTGCTTTGAAAAGCAATTGAGATTATAAATTCTCATCTAGTTTTTGAATATTGAGATTCACGCAGCGCAGTGTAGGCCACGCGCAAGTTCTGCCCAATTTCCCAGCATGATTTTGATGATAGGGCAACATGGAATTGCAGCATGTGCAAGTGCATGTGTATGTGCACATGGCCTTTTAAGAGCTTCACTAATGCTGTTTGGTGGGTGTTAATGTAGCAGAGCCAAAACACGTGTTATTTGTGCCGTCCGTTCAGTTAGGATCAGGATATTTAGGACAAGGCTCGGTATTTTCTCTCTCTCTCTCTCTCTCTCCCCCCAACAATAAGCGACTGCAGATAAAAATTATTATCTCATATACTGTATAGTATATACATCCATACCACTGTTGATGCGAATAAAGCATTAAAAATATGAAAACATTGCATGCTGAGCTGAACCTATAGGTACACGACACACCTGTGCACGATGAAGTTGGCGCAGCGTGAAACATATCATGAATTATTCCCAGTATTGTTTCCTGTTTTGTTAAATGAAATATTGCAGCAAAATTGTGTTTTTGCCAATGACCTGGAAATCAGGGAAGGTATTCGATTTTCATATGGAAATTTGCGATATTTCATTCGTTAACTCTCGAGATTGTCCTGACTTTTGAGTTGGACACTTTAAAATCTGTATCTTAGGGTTTTATTGTAATAATTGAGCACGAATTGTGCGTAATTTTGAAATTACATCTTGAAGAATGTGCATTGTAATTTGTTTTTGGAAGAATGTGGATTAGGAGTTTTACAACTTAAATGCATATGAAAGGAAAACAAAAAAAATATCTAAGGTAATTACTGATACATGCAATGCGTGGGAAATAACCCGTTATGTTAGGTATAATATTTTTGGTAGCAAGGGGCGAAAAAATGGGGTAGTAAATTGGATTTTTATTAAGTTTTTTATGCGCACTAGAACGACCGGATTTAAGCCTAATTGCATTTTTCCTCCGGCTATGTAAGACAATTTTTTTCCCCTTTTCTTGTACATATGCCTGGCCTTTTTTTGTGTGTGTATAATGCACGAAAAGGGGGCTGTCCTCGAATTCATTTACCATGACCATCCATGCAAAACTTGCCTATACATAATAAAAACCCATTCATTCATAGCTACGTGTACCAGAATATGCAGTGTAATTTGGCCATTATGGCATAGATGTCCTTTTGCAAAGGACACAAGGCGGGAAAGACCTTTTTGTCTATTGTCTAATTGTATAAATGCGATAAATGAGATTAGGAAGGAAGCTTGTGCCCTTTTGTCAAAGCTCTGTGGTACGAAATCACCTGCCTTAGCGTAACTTTCAATAAATTACAGGGTGAAACCAAATTGGCAGCGCGAGTTACTTGCTGCGCAGCATTGTCTCTTAATTGTATGACTGGAAAATGAAACTTTACTTATGATGACAGGTGCAATCAATGATGATTGTTTCATTGTTTTTTGTAATCTTTTTAAACAAAATAAGGGAGTTTTTGGTTTCGGTGGCTGCTCCTCCTCGGCGCGCGATGCGCTGCACAACCCTGTAGATTTCAATTCTGGCATGTTGCTTATATCACGTGATGTATGTCAATCGGAAATCTACTTGTTGGCCAGTTTTCAATGTCGTGTATCTGTTTTTCTTTCTTCATGTGTTGGTGTAATAATGGGAATGATTGTGAGATGTGGTGGGTCTTTTGCAAGTCGTCTTCATAATACATATAGTACACAAGTTCTGTGTTCCTTGTCAAGGTTTTCGGGTGTTTTTTTGTCTTAGCTATCAAAGTCGGTGTTTAGGATAAGTGCCAAGTAAAGTGCAATGCAACCCCTTACAAATATATGGTACAAATTACACGCAACGCTGGACACGTCTTCTGTGTATATTTATTTCCGCATTGGAGATTAATGGAAAATTGCGCAAATGGCACTTTTTGTTTCTCCTGCTGTCACACACTCTTGGTGCCAATATAGATAGATATATTGCACATCATCATATCAACACAATAGCTTGCATTTCGTCCTTCCTTTGCCAATAAACATTTCCTTGTGTATAACGTAGATAACAGGCCTTAATAAGAAAACCGATACAGTAATATTTATTTTAGCGAATTAATTCCCTGACATTTACCTCAAGGTAAATTGACAAGGTTTTGTAACATTCCCTGAAAATGACACTGTAGAACAATCACCACAAAATAAGGAAACTAATTTTTGGAGTTTTTTTTTAATAAAATTATTTTACGAGATATTTGGAGACAAATTGGAGTAAAGAGTGAAATGTTTGCTGCTACGGATGGCACCCATACATGTAGAAATTTGACACTTAGCAGGTGTATCTTCCCCATCTACACCTGCTAGCTGTCACTCCACTGTAGCAGATTCAACTGCTGACTGTTTGAAAATGGCTACGCAGAAAAATCTGAAAATTTGCAGGAAGGTTCCACATTATGTGCAATATATTTCCTTCAAATTTCATAAATATTAAAAATATCGAAAATTGCCGTGTCAGGTCATCTTTAATACAATCTAAAATACTTTCTCCTTGTTTTTTTGTGTGTACTGTAATGATGTTGTAGCTTTCCATGATTGACATTTCATCTTTAATATTTATTTTTAAATTGGGGGATTAATTAATATGGATGCATTTATATGAATATTGTATAACTTTGAAACTGGTACATTTAATATGTTTGCTGTTCAAAAAAAGCACGAGTTTATTAACATTTATGCAGAAATACACTTACATGTTTCATTGAAATTAAAAATAGTTTTTAAAGAAAATGTAATCTTTATATTTAGTTTTTTTCAGTACTATTACATTTAGTTATGTCTGAACTTGACTATTTTTCTATGTTATGTATTCGGCTTTTGTTATAATGAAAAATGGCGTTAGTTTCTGTAGCTTTAAAGGTAAACGGCGGCCATTTTGAATGTCCAAATTCTCTGTCCTTGTGCGTATACATCATGCAAATGTAGGCCTATATATTTTTGCCAGTGTTTTTAAGTAAATTATAATTTGCTTCGCTCTTTGATTTTCCAGATAAGGAAACTTTAGTCACCGATTCTGGCAAGTTACACGTGTTGGACGGATTGCTGTGCAGATTGAAAAACCAGGGTCATAGAGTGCTAATTTACTCCCAGATGACACGCATGATCGACCTTCTTGAGGTAACCGTATTGTACATATAATTATAATAAGACTCTTTCAAATGATTCTTCCTCATTGGCTCAATTCCACGAATTTTGAATTTCATTCGCTTTTTCCCAACTGGTAACAATAAGAAAATACCTAAGGAATAAATAATTGAAATTATAGAATATACACTTGCATAAAGACAGTTTATTACATTTCCAAATAAATTATTTTACATTCTCCGAGTAAACAATTGTCGTTTAATTCCTGTTTATCACTTAGAACAGTTCATTATGTCACAATTGGTAGTACCAATAACTATTATTTGATGTTAAATTGTTACTTAAGGATATTAATTGTCTCTTGTGACCAAATTGGTTAATTTTTATAAATTAGGCTTTTTTGGAATCGAGTATATTAATGTATGATTTTGGTTTGGTTTCAGGAGTACATGTGGCATCGAAAGCACACGTACATGCGGTTAGACGGTTCCTCGAAGATCTCGGACCGCAGGGACATGGTTGCCAATTTCCAGTCAAGGTAACTCGGACTGAATGTTTCCGGAAGTTGTGGCCACTTTCCAGGTTCTAGCTTTTGGTTTCCCTCGAATGGTTAACAAGGTCGGTTACAGTATATCGTGTCTCCATATCTCGTGTGGCATACCGAAATGTGCCATTGGTTTCTGACAACTTGGCCACCAGTTCAATCAATCAAGCAGAATTTAGTTGGGTTTTTCTTCTTCTTAAAAACGAAGAATACATGTTATTGTAAACAATGCAAACTCTAAACTTCAATGGCATTGGGTTTTTTGAAATGTACACGCGTCAGTTGCCAAATAATGATTCCCGAACTTGTCATTTCTAATTTCCAAATCTGATACGATGATTTAATTGAAGTTGCGTGAAATGTAGCTATATCAAAGTGGAAATATACTTAGAATATATCTATTGTGCAAGTTGAAATTTTGGAAATTACGGTCATATATCAAATCAGAAGTGGTCACAATAGGAGAAAACAGAACTGGAGCTTTTGTCTATCTAATTAAAATTATCCATGTGAACAGTTTTTGAAACTAAATATATAAAACTGTCATAAATGAACTGTTTTAATTGGGTGCAAATATTACTTTAGGTTAATTGAGAGATTTCGATTAAACTGTGAATAAAGAAAATTATGAATTGACGTGGTTTTATCTCCTTAGTTTCCTCTTAATATGTTGAGAGGTAAATTCTCTTTACTGTATAATAGAGTAATTAAGCTGTAAGCTTAAATACTATTTATTGTATAGCTGTCGGAAACGTTGTTGCCCTGATGATGATGATTCCGCGAAGGAGTTGAAACGTGTTGGCCCAATGAAGACTCTGTGCCTTTGTTCTTCTTACGAGTCAAGGATCTCTTTAATACTCAGTACAAATTTGTGTTGAATATTTTAGTTTAATGTATGCTAGAATCAGCTGGGATGGGAAAATCACCGCACTTGCACGTGTAGCGAACATTTCAATGAACTTGCACGCGAGTTACGTCAGCGTGAAATCTGTTTCAATTACCGCATAAACTGAAGCGGGTTGTTCAGGAGCAAAAACATGGAAATTTGGCCGTACATAATAGCACCTTGTTCGTTGTAATAACAAAGTGGTAATTATACATATTTACAGGTCTGATATTTTTGTGTTTCTGCTGAGTACTCGTGCCGGAGGCCTCGGCATCAACTTGACGGCTGCTGACACGGTAACTGAAATTTCTCTATCTTTCATCCCTTGCAATTTTAATTTGTTACAGTTTCGTAACTGACAGCTACCCGATTACTCCAAGCTATCATTTCAATATCACGGCTTACAATGCGCCGAGGTGACGCGCAAAATGCGCACTTATAGCGAGTGGGCAACACCTCATTCTTTGCTTTTGCAAATGCCTTACAATTTTGATACACGGTTGCAACAAGACATGGAGTAACAACTCTGAAATAGAGACCTGATGAGCTTTTCCAGAGTTGAAAAATTGGATTTGGGCAATTTTTCCAATCCGATCGCGTGACGCTGTTCGTTCGTCGAAAAGTGAAAACGTGAAAGATCTAAAACAAAACAAAAAATGTGTTAGTAGTCCTATCACATACATTTCTCCTTACGATTTACAATCTTATATCGAGCAATACTCACGAAAATCAGTCAAATAAATGCAAAACTTGTTGGAAATTAACTGTACATAATAAGTTGAATTCTCGTTTCGTGTTGCCGATATTATGCATGATGGGAGTTTTATCAGCAAACGCCCAGGCGGTTTCTGGAATAATCAATGCCTTTGATTGATTGGATTTCCATGGGTTTTTGTACTATCCTTACTATCTGCACACACCGGCTGCTGCTGCCGCGTCAAGTCGATACGCATCGATTTTTCAACATTTTCCTTTTTGCCCCAAGTCTTATTATGCATGTGTTGGCTACTATTATACATGTATGCAGGTGGTGTTCTATGACAGTGACTGGAACCCAACAGTAGACCAGCAAGCTATGGACCGTGCCCATAGACTGGGCCAAACGAAACAAGTCACCGTCTATCGGTTGGTCTGCAAGGGAACTGTCGAAGAGAGGATTTTGCAAAGGGCTCGCGAGAAAAGCGAGGTTTGTTATTTCTTATCATTTCTAATTAGGTATACATAATCCATTGAGAACTGAAGAAGTACGCAAGGTTCACTTGAGAAGCTAATGAAAAAGTAATTGGAGTGTAGTATTAATTATTTATCAATCAACTTACAAATTGATTGGACTATCAGTTGAACCCAAATGTATTATCTGTTGTCATTAATTAAAGAACTTGAATAGCAAACTGTGCTAGTAGGTGGCGCTGCAAGTTTCCCCTTCCAACTTTCCCATTTAGTATCTTCTGGTTTATTTGTGCAATGACCCCCCAGTGACATCTCTGCAAATTTGCCTGTCAACTGAAGAGTTTTATTTCATTATATTGGACAATTTGAGTGTTATTTGAAAAGCTGTATTGGCACAGATTTTGTTGTTAGGGTTCGTAAACTGAATTGCGAGTAAGCAATTTAATACTGCCAGTAATTTTACTATACAAGGCTTATTTGGATATAGAAATTTGCGAATTGCGCCTGAAATTAGTGAGGGGATTTGTCCTAATAATTATATTGGCAGCATCAAAGCTGATATTTTTGTCGGTTATGGAGTTTGTAAAAGAGATAAAGTTTCTGCACTTCAATGGGCTAAAACGGGCTAAAACCGATTTTGGGGCTTCTTTCCTGTAGATTCAACGAATGGTCATCAGTGGGGGTCATTTTAAACCGGACACCCTGAAGCCCAAAGAAGTAGTTTCCTTGCTTTTGGATGATGATGAACTAGAAAGAAAATGTAAGAGAATGAAATTATTTTGAATTTTAATTAGGTTAGGTGGGGGGGGGATATTGGAAATTAATGACTTTTTGCTCATCTGCAGTTAAACAGAGACAAGCTGAAAGGAAACTTCAAGAGGAACAGTTGGCAACTCAAAGGGAAAGGGAGAAGAAAAGGAGAACTGGTGGTGGTGACAAGGTTTGTCGTTTTTATTGTAATTTATGTTATACTCTAGCTTATAAACATGTCCTTTCCCTCCTTCACCTGGCCGCCCAATTTTTGGCCTTTCAGACTAGAAACAAGGTCAAGAAAGAGGTCAGTGGGTTACAAAGAGTTGTTCAGGGAATGAAGCATGAAATGATTGACATGGTGGATTTCTTTTTTATAGTTATAACCTGGGAAATACTTGTTTTATTAAACGAGTTACAAATAAATGCGAAGAATGCAACTGAGTTTATGTCGAAATGCACAGTAACAGTTTTTAAGTAGTAGTTTATTAAGAAATGAGCTATTATTTGTTAAAGTTTAATTATAAAAGTGTAGGTGAAACTTTTTAAGAATGGTGGGAAATCTGATATGTAGTTGGGAAATGTTGATTTGGGTGAGTTTAAATTGAAAAGAAAAACATGAAATTTATTGCGATTACAAGAATAGCCTTTAAAATAGCAGTCAAGGTCATATCAATGATTACTTAAATTATCTCAACTTCCATATTTAAAAAATAAAATGCAGTACTGTTTAGAGAAATATTATGTAACATTTAAATCTATATTCTGTGTAATTGCGGAGAAATAAAACTATGCTGCGTATATGTTTAATTTGTTACGATTTAAAAAATAGTTAAACCTATAAATCTCAAGTTGAAGATGTTTGTTTATCATTATTTAAAGACTGATCGAGTTGAAGTTGATTGTCAAAGTGTGGAGTAAATTATTGTGTTGGCAACCAAAACATGTCATTTGCGTGACAACGGCGTATTTTCACGAGCCTAATTATTGCTTGTATTAAATGCAGATCAATAAGGAAATTTCCTTTTATTCTCCGTTATTTTTCACTTATTCAGAACGGTTTTTTCTTTTCCTCTTTTGGTAGCGTGGTGGCGGAAGAACTTCTGGGAAAAGACCCCGGGATGACGTCACGAGGATAGCCACGCCCACCCAAGATGCCGAATCGGTTGTGAGCGTTGACTCCCCACCTTCCAGTCCCAGTGAGGTAAAGTCGATATTGTTATCTTTGAAAATCATGGTGTCATTAATTAAGAAATACATATATATACTTTTAACAAACCACAATTATTGTACAGTATACATATAAAGGAAATGTAGTTTGTAAAATGCCTGCTTTGCCTTGAACTGGGAATTTGACAAGTGGCATTTTAAAACCGAATTAATTCTACTTTAAATTCTTTTTTCTTTTCACACTTGTTCTGCAAATTTCCTCCGCATGAATTCATTGTAGTGTTGACAGCTGTGAGACTGAGACAATTAATCCCTGTCTTAAGACATTTGCTTTTGCGCTGCAGATAAATTCCACCAATAATTACTTTAATAAATCTGTTTTGTTTTTATCAGCAACAAATACACGTCCTTGTAGTAAAAAAAAAAAAGTTGCTGATGAGAAATTACGCATTCATGTTAGTTGAAATCTAGAAATCTTAAACACACAAAAAATATTATCAAGTGGGGTAATTTGAACGCAGCAGTTTGTTAGACTATATATATAGTTTATCGGCTTTTGTTGTATTGAAAGCAAGAGAGATTGTAGTTGAAAAGAATACAAGGTTTGTAAGGTCAATTAACAATAAAAACTAGTCACTTTACATAAAAATGGCGGAATTTAAAACGACTATGTGTTGGTTAGCAGCAAGAAATATGTGTGGGAAAAGTCAAAATTCGCTGAGTTATTGCTCATTAGCAAAGCTGCATGGCAACATGTTGTGTCTCAGATAATGTAGTATAAGGACGTTTACAACATAGTTGCTCAATTAATATAATCATTTTTTTATTCTTCTTACAATGCATTTTCATTTTATTTATACAAAACAAAATGTTAGCAATCCGTGAGCAGCGCTGCTGCCCCCATCCACGATGACACCAGCAATGAAGGATCATTGGTGGTGGACGATGGTCAAGTGGTGAATCCTACTTCGTTATCCCTCACTTGGACAGGTGAGATTTTAAAACCAATATTGTATTAACGCAGACGCAATGAACTTAAAACAGTTCTGGGAAACAGGGTTAACGTAATGATCCTTGATAGTTTCTGGAAAACAATGTTAACCTGATATTAAATGAATCATTACACCCCTTAACTGGCTTAGAAGAACAGAATCTTAATAATCCCCAACAGATTTGGAAGAAAATGACCATTAACTTTCTATAATCCATTCAAAAGAAGTTGAGAAAAAAGGCGTGGCGTAAGCGGTGCTCGCGATTGGCTACATTGAAAAAAGGCTTGTCTTTGTGGTTTCTGCTGCCAATCAACATATCGGAATCCATGCTGCTACTCACGCCCACATATCACGTGGTTTTCGCTATCCAATAAGCTTTGAATATGGGCACGCCTTTTTTCTCAACTTATTTTGAATGAACTATATAAGATAATCGATTCCAATGACAATGTTTATCATCCAGAAACACACAGACTTCGGTTTTCTTCTGTGTCTTTAGAAAGGAATAAGTTGCCTTGGATGGGAACCTAATGATGACAATAGCAATATCTTCTCGGAAGAATAAACAAAGCTAATAATCGTTAACAGTTTTGGAAAAAAAAAATAAAACCTAACTAAATAAAGAATAACTTTGCAATGTAATCAGCTTTACTATAGAGGAGTGGATAAAGATAGAAGAGTGTGCCATGGCCATAAGACACCTGTATTGAACTTCACCGCGGTTGAGATGGTGATGTTTTACGCACACCCTCTACTCCCGGTGAAATTTTTCACGATAAAGTTAATAGTAAAGAAAATAGAATTTTCTAATGGCTAAAGTTTCAATGTACTATGTGTAAAAAGGAAATGAACGGGAAAAATTGATGAACGTACACATTTTATCGTACACTTTTGTCACAGTCACCAAAGACCCGAATGGGTCTTTTCAATGGGATTTTTTTAAAAAGAAAAGCAGTTTTAAATATATAAACTCAAAAGAAT
>WWPM01022285.1:0-19253 GCA_023279145.1 Glomeris maerens
TGCCTGATTCTCGCTCTTCTCAACTTTTTCCCCAAGGTAAATATGAAACAAACATTATTTAAAGTACTTTAAGATTGTTTTTAAAACAAGTGTAACTATACATTTTGTGTGCGGTTGAAAGGGCAGTTATCGTAAATTACATTATAAGGGTATTTATCAGATTGTATAGTTAAACATGTTAGCATTAAATACGAGACACCGGGAAACGTTTTGTATTGGTCGAACTTTGAAATGTATATTGATAAATTATATCGATGTTGGGGGTTGCTTCTGTAGGTGAGTTGCTCTGCATAGCTCCCCATGCAATTTAATTGGTGGGTTTCTAATTCATTTTGAAACAACCAAAAGTGTTTGAAGTAAATGTATTACTGTAGCGCAAATTAAATGGTGGGCTACTTTTGCTAATGTAGAGGAATGGCAGAAAACCATTTGAGAACATATGTACTTAAATATACTTGTTGAAATCATTTGGAAATCGTTGCAAGAATACCCTAAACTTCAGTGTGATGGCAGATTACTTTAAGACTATTAATAAAGTCACATTTTTGCCATGTACATATAAGTAGGTATTCCAAGCGCATGCATAATTGAGATGTCGGAGAATCATGGGGGGAAATTGTGGTACATTTTCGCCCTTGAACAGTAATTAAAGCACGGTCAATTTAATTTTAATGGAAGAGTCAAAATGTAAATTGGGCAGTGTAATAAAACGAGTGAAACAAAAAATTGCGTCGACGCATACGTGAATGACCAAATGCAAAACGCCATACTAATTAATAATAATAATAATAATAATGTATAATGTGAGCACTGTATGGGGCTTGTTTATGTATGTTTTGTTGCCATTTGATACTTTCAGCGAGTGACGAAATATAATTGGCTGCTGCGTTTGTTGGTACGCATGTCCATGTCACAGTATTTCTCCAAGGCCATCATGAGGAACCATGCTGTCGTACTCGCATTGGTCCTAACTATCATTATACCTCAGCAAACCTCAGGTAAGACTATAATATAGAATACACTATAGCCTAGAGAACAAATGAACTTCTAATGGGTTGGTAAAGTTTTGTTAAATATCAGGAATGAAAATGTATCCATTACATTTGTGCGAAATTAATTCATGCAGTTAAAGCCTATAACATGCTAACATGATCGCACTGATAATCTGATATTTATAGCAAAACCTTGATATGAGTATGTTGATTTAATGTCATATATGTTGCACTCATTTATTATCCAACTGGATTATAATTACAGGGTTTAATGCCTAATTGACACAGTATATTAACGAACGATGCAGAATTATTTCACAGAATTGCCAGATTATTTTGCTTTCTATGAGGCAATCATTTGGTTTAGTGAAAATGGCAAATGTATAAGCCCGTCTCTTTGTTGGCTCAAAACTGTTGATTGCCTATTTTTCGATTGTTCGTTATATTATACAGATATACCTGTATTATGGGCTCAGATAACTGACAGATGGTTTCGTCACCAATATTCCCGGCAATCATTGACAGCTAGCATTTAGGAAAATATTAGCCGTTTACTATATTTACTTTCCTGTCACTTGACATATTTGACATCGAGTGTTGTGTTGCATATGTCATATAGGCCTTCTTAATTAATTCATACGACGTAGATGTTTTCTATTTGATCAGCACTTACTTTTTTGACTAAAAGGGAATGATGAAAAGCAATTAGAAGTTATACGTATATTGGGAACTTGTTTTCATGTTATTGTTATGCGAAAGTTGGAAAACATGTACGTATTTTGCTAAATTTCATTACACATGCAGTTCGAATCATAAAAGGATATAATATCAATTGTTATTTTATCATCTGTAATTATACGTTCACGTATTTCTAGCATACTGTACACTGAAAACATGTAAAACCTCAAAAGTTACTTTGCAAGTTGTTTGTTGTTTCCTGTTTATGTGTTTTTTTTCTCTCTCAATTTGATTAATGTTTCATTGGGTTGAGCTGATAATACCACACATGATATAGTAGTAGTATATTATGTGCGGAAATGAGTAAGGTTGGTAAGGTTGAATGTTCGTTAAATTGTATGTTGGGAGTGAAGGATAAACCCTGACCACAAAAATCACATATCCACGCAATTACTTTCATTTTATGAGTTTGGCGATGTGCTCTCTAATGTGTTAGTCGGATAAACTATTTTTTCCGCATATGTATTGTAGACCTAGCATAGTTGTTTTTTTAGCTTTTCCAGCTGTATATGTTATGAAACGCAATTTAACGCATCACAAAGCAGCTTCATTAACATTCTCCAGTTAATTACCATTTGCCTTATTTACGTTTCGCTATTCAACCGATCCAATTCTGGTGAAAAAATAGTATTTCCTAAACTTCATATACAGAGTAAGTAGATATAGGATTACATGGCTTTGTAACGTAATTCCATGCAATATGTGCTATTTTTAATACCTGGGGCATTAAAATGTGATAAAATTAGAATTTTGTAGGACTACATTATTGCACTTTGAAGGTTTCCATCCCACTTTGTTTAACAACAGTTGTTTATATTTCAAAAGTTTAAGAGATGAATAATAGAGTGCACATTACCTGCTATATGCATGCCCATTAAACCTTGTATATAGGCTACAGCCGAGGTTAGAAACTCATTTTCAGTAATGACTTCAACCACAGTATTTCAATTATGCAAGACATGGTCAACATTTATTCTGAATCTATTATATATATGTCATTTCGATTGGGGGCAGATCATATATGCTCTGAAATGAAACGATTTTATTCCTAATACTGAGTATAGTCTAGTTGCCATCAATGTTTACGTCACGATGGTTTTCAAAAAAAAATTTCTATGCCATTTTGTCCGGTTTAAAAAAGGATTTAGTGTACATTTCCGTTGCTCTAAATTTAAATATCCCGTTATGGATGTCAAAATCTACAAAAATTGATCTGGACATTTGAATGGGAAAAATCAAATGGGGGGGGGAAAAAACCACAATGAGTAGCCTACATTGATTCACGTGAAATTTGGCTACAAACGACGTAATTTATATATATTTGCACATCTGTAGATTGCAATTGTTTTGCAGAACATTGCGTGAATAAAATTTCTGAACGAATTTTGCAATATTTGTAAATTTGCGATTATAACTCTTTGTCATTAATTTTTAATTCAGCAATATTTAAAGAGCTTTCTTGTTTGAATTATGACATGTGCAGCTTTACCCGAATTAGAAGCTTGTTGCCGCATTTTTCCACTACGTGAAATGGATTGAAAGTAATAATGAATGTTTGAAATGCCTACTCGGCTGCTGCTACTGTACAATGAAGAGCAGTCGATAAATAATTAATTACCATTTGACGCGAACTCATTTCTGCTGATAAGCCTACCTACGCATGTCCACATTATAGTTGCAACCGCAAAATAAAATCCCCTGTTGCACTTTTAATTCAGCATAATTCTGATTGTATACCGTGTATATTAAGTTTGCGGTACAGTTAATTTATTGAGAGGTGAATTTATCAATAATGATGGAAAGTTTAGAATTGAATTTCAATTGATTGCGTTTTACTCTTCTTAATTTCATAAAGTTGCAATATTGCTGATGACATCAATAAAGTTAATAACTGCGTGCAATGTCGTAAATCCCACCAAGATTTCGCAAATCCGCGAGACTTCAAAATTCACATCATGCAAATGCCGTTCATCGATTTTGAATAAAGTCTTGTTTAACCCACCTCCCTAATGTCTGTTAAAGTAACAAATCTATAGACCTGATGCAGGGATTTAACATTAGACATTATACATTACATCCAGGAATAAATTATTTGCAAAATTCCCCCATGTGCAGTAGTTTATTCATATGGCAATAAATTAGCAGTTCATTTGGGTTCACATTAAAGAAAAATATGCAACATGCTAAACAATTTTAAGTGACATTTAAATGTTTATATCTATCGGATCAATTTGTGATTGTGGGTAATATTTTGTGTTTTCAGGTCGATGCTTACGTTACGGGCATTCATGTTGGGGTGGTAAGTATTTCTATTATTATTATTCTAACAATTCAAAGTCTTTCAGTCTCCCTGTGAATGCCAGTATTGTTCATTAGTGCATCCCTTATTGCTCGATCAATGACAAACTATGTTTATTCATCAAGAACAGAAGTAGTTTTTGCTCTATATGAAAATTTGAAGAGGCCAAGCAAGCAGCGATGTGGTATTAAGTTCTTAGTATAGTACTGAAATGCTTTTAGTTTCTTGAAGACGCATTCATTTGCGTTTTAATTTCCATGATTAGTCTATATACCTACTTGAGTTCATAATTGGTTGGACGTACTATAGAACCAGACAATTCATATAGAGTTATACTCTATCCTTTTAGAAGTTTGTCAACATGAATTGATTATTTCCAAAAACAAAAGACAGTACAACGAAACTCTAAATCTGTTCCTATTCACTATTGTCCACAAGGAAGTTACTAAAACCTATTTCCTCGGAAACTATGATGCAATTACACCTGCTTCCGGGTATAGTATATAGTGTAGATGTGCACAGATAACAGTATCAAGACAAAGGTATAGAGGAAATAATAGGTGGGATGTAATGGCCAGAGTCAAAGTGTTAGCTGGAATCCATTTGAAGACTTTTTTGCGAAATTTTTATGCTGGTAATATCTATTCAAATGTGACCGCTTCTGCACGAAATGACCCGAGAAAGTCGCAATTTTCTTCCAATGTATAGTTGTGAAATTGAATGCAAATAACCACTGGGATCAATACCCATATAGCCTATATATTGTTTTATACCGCAGTATTTGTCACATTGAAGAATGTTGTGCTGCTATGTTCTGCAGTTGCACGTTGAACAGGTTCTTCAAAACACTGGCGCAAATAAAATTCCAGTAAAAACAGTTTCACTGCATGCAGTAATCATAATTTAAAGTTTATTTCATATTGTAGTTGTGCAGCCTATGAAATAATACAGACTTTAACACTGTACTATATTGTACAAGTACATGGCAGGATAAATTATGAGACTCAACTTACGCAGTTTGACTGCTTTTTATAGCTGAAGAATGTACAGTAGTGGCCAAATTATTATGATAAGACTTGATTTCAACATAACGCGGTAGTAAATTAACATAGGACAGTCAAACTCTTTCAATTACGGTAGTTTGTCACGAGAGAGAAGTATCTTCTAAGGAACCTACAGCACTCTTACCACAACTTTTAAGGTGTGCTCCAAGTGTTTTGCTATTACCAATTACTGAATAGTGGTCGAAATTGTACCATTAAAATGGGGAAAAAAAGCGACTTGTCGCAAAGAAAAAGAGGTCAAATACAAATTCTCCTTGAAAACATTACCCTCAGTCAGTCTCAGATCGCCATGAAGTTGCATGTTCACCAGAGTACAGTATCAAATGTGAAACAAGCACTTGTGGCTGGTTCCTCTGGAATCACAATCCAGATATCCATATGTTAATCCAGAAGTACATGTGGAGCATGCCAAACAGAGTAAAGGCCTTAATCAAAGCCAAAAGGTGGTCCCACAAAGTGTTAGATGATCATCTGTACTACGGAAACATTGTACCTAACATATTTGGCAATGTAAATGAGTAAAATAATACAATTCCAGTGACCAATTAAAATATAATCTAAAAAAAAACGTGTTTTGCTTGGTTTATCATAATAATTTGGCCACTACTGTATATTATGATAATTGTAAAAAGGAACTGTTGTTGCTATAAGGTCATGGCAAACGGAGCAATATGGCGGCCATTTCGGGTGCAGAAGATGCTGCTGCTGCTGCTGCTGCTTTGTCCCCTGAAGTTGATTGGCAGAAATTATCATCGGATCGTGTGTTTGCACTTCTCGCCCCCAAGAACCACCTGTATCCTGTGATGACCCCTGTCCGAATACCTGAGGACGTTGCCAGTGGCCGTGACGTCATAAGGGAGCCACAGGAGCTCTGGCGGAAGATAGTGAGAATGAATGTCTTTGAATGAATGCTCCATTGAGAATAGGGAAATAATTTGCGCTGCTAACGAAAGAAAGACATGCAATTAATAGATTAGTAAACGAGAGAAGTCTTGTCTTAAATTGGCATTAATCCCTGCAAGACTTATTATGCGAGACAAATAAGCAGCAAGAAGATTATGTGTGGTCTTGTACGTTGCTAATACTTTTGGGTTAAATTCATTCGCGTATTAAGAATAAGTGGGAAAGAATGGAAATATATTTTCTTAATTAATTAAATATTAATCCCGCTTTTGCAACCGCCACTCTGAGCGCTTAACAAATGTCACCTTGCATTTTCACCATCATGTTTTATTAATTCTCTTCAATTATTTGTAGACATATTTTTCCCCCCCCCTCGCATTTCCTGGCTCTAATTCCACTCAATAAGTACAGACAATATGTAAAACTATAGGCAATGTTCCTAAAGTTAAGTTCATATAAACTGAAAGTACAATCTTTTAATTAGGTATTTAAATATTTAGTGCTGTTTTCTTTATTTGGAGAGTTAATTCTGTCGGCAGGTTTCGAGTCCAGCAGTGCTGTATACTCTACCTTATAATCTGTTTTTGGTCTGAAGTAATGAAAGTTTCAGTAGTATTTTGATCCCATAATACCATTGGAGTCTATGACGACGACCTGCCTCACAATTGTAAATAACAGCTTAGATGGATGGTTTGCGTGATTCATATGATGAGAAATGTAATTTCGCCAAAGGTGTCCCTCATGACCATCATCAATCACTCAATTGCAACAAAAGCCCAAAAGATTTTTTTTGAAGCTTTTCATCATAACATCTAAATGTGTAACAAGTCAATGCCACTTCATTCTTTCCTTTATATTAATAGTCCTAAAAAGCCAACGACTGTATAGAAGTCCTCACACGCAAAGGTCACCACGCAAAAACAAAACAATTTACTGTAATTCATAACCAAAATCGTTATAATATCTAATCAATTGCTGCATAGGCTGTTTCTCCAAAATCCACATTTTATTATTGACCATTTCCTGGTAGCGAAACATTGTCCCACGTCTCGAGTGGGTGGAGCTAAATGTGCAGCATCATTGGGGCCAACGCCCACTTAAATGATGGTCCAACCCTACGAATTAATTATTGATGAACACAAAGAATCACGCGTAAATGTCGCCAATTAAACTAAATAATAGATTCATGGGAAATGAACACGTGACATTGATTAGCTTAGATTTTGTTCAAAATGTTATTGTGCGCTCACCCGTGAAAATTGTTCATTTTCAGATGCACCAGCTGCAGAATCAAGAAGAAAACGAAATGGACATCTCTCGTCGTTGATATCTTAATAAACCGTATTATGTATACTGCTCGAACTCAATCACATCCAATAATATAATGTGGAATTTGATTTGCATGGATATAAGCGATTGATTTGTTGTTCCGTCTAATTTTAGAAATACACTTAGGCGCTGTTTTCGATTCGAAATGAGTGAATGGAAAGTTTCAAATATCTGTTCGTTATTTATTAATCAAATGGGATTTTATATTACGTTTGCGCAAAAAAAAACAACTTGTAAATTAGGCTAATACGTATTATATACTGCTTGGAAAATCCGAATATTTTAATTTATACTGTGCGCACTTCAAAATAAATGAAATAATTGAAATTTGACGATGAATGGGATCTTCATGCAATCCAAATCCGATTTCGCAGTAATTTGTGATGGTAAGCATCGAATTTTATAATTACACAGCTTTAAAATTTCACAAATAATTACTAGTATAAAGATATTGGAAATTTCAAACAGCATAAGTGTATGACAAGATCAAGTTGAAAATTGTTTATAAATGTCCAGTCTTATTTTTAGATGATTAAAAATATATTGTGTTGAACCTGGCTGAAATTGTTTCACTGATAATTTATTCTGTGTGATAATGTGTTTTAGGTTTGTTAAACCGCGGAAGTTGAATATGAATAAAATACATGTCAGTATATGCAGCGTTTCAATTAAACGGATTTCATCAGTTGCGAAATAAATTGCCTTTCAATTTTTCTCACATATGTATATGTATTTCAGAATTATGTGTACGGTTTCAAGTAAAAATATCGCGAAATTCAATCCAGGAAGTTCGATATGATTGGCTGCAAAGTAGGTTATTCAAATCAGAGTGGTTGCAGATTAGTAGTTGAATATTGCAGCAGTTTGCAAGATGACATACCAAATATAATCTTATTATAAAATTTCGGCTATGAAAATGACAAATCGTCCCGGTAAGTAACTTTAGTATATAATGTACCGAAGTTGTTTTCTTTATAGGGTATTCATGTATTCCTTGTTGAAGAATGAGGTTCACAAAACTGTAGTATAGTAACTTTTCTGTTATTGCACAATAAGACAAAATACAATTGTTATTACATTCATTTACTATACATATCCACGCAGTATTGCAATCAAGAGGCTAGATCGAAGGTGATTGATTGAGAAAGTTTTCATCGATTTACTACACCTATATAGATATTTGATTTACAATAACATGTTTATGTTTAGTTCACAATTAAGAATCAATGTACAATTCAGAGAAATCGTAACCTATAGTTTTCGATCAATTTTCCCCACATGTGATATGCCAGATGGCACAACGAAAAACGTTTGTATGAAATTAATCAACAACATTTTTCATGGCACATCACTTGGTATATACATGCGCAGTGAGGAATATCTATATTGGAGAGAAGTGTTAAAATCGTGAAATAAAATTGCTCGGAATTATCGTTTTAATCAGCACATGATCACATCTTGCTTCTTGTCAGGTGTCCTATATGATGACACTGCTGCATGCCCTTTATTGGGAGTCATTTCCTACGTTAGCTCCTCCTGCTCCTCTTGCCTGTACTAGACAATAACAAGCAAATAATTATCTGGTTAACAATAGTAATACATATACGGTACACAGAAATTAAGGTGCAGTTATTTCATCAGGAATAATACTTTGGAATACATACAGAGGATGATGTCACATCTCGTTTTCCCTCTAAAAGTTCAGTATGTAATTTTTTCTTCAGTTTGTGACGTCACCGTGGAATCGAAAATTCAAGATTCCATACGAATAGCTTTTCTATATACTTTACAGGTGTATGTATTCCAAGTGCATTATTGAATTTTCGGTGCATGTATATACACGTGCAGAGTTATTACTCTCGTTTCATAACAGCACTGTACCAGGTTACTAAGAAGCCTGAGGAATGCTGGGGAATATCCTTTAGCTCTTGCCAGGGCAGCCAATTGAGATGATGAAAAAGGTGGTTCCGGTGGAGGTTGATCGAAAACCTGTTCACTTCCGGAGCCTGGCATCTCTGGCTTGATGCCCATGTCAGCATCTGGCACATCCAGTTCCGTTCTTTTGCCATGAGCTGGTATATATGTACATGGCACACAGAAAGTGTTGGCACTTATTACCACTTGCCCAAAAAGAAAAAAAAGAAATCGATCCCACTACTGCATGGGGCCCCCACATGTCACTTTCGTCTTGAATTTATAGACTAAATAATTTGATTTACTGTTCTGATTGATGGCTGCTTGCATACTACTACTATATACTGTAAAACGTGACGTCAAACCCTGCATGTCTCATTTAAATATAAGACACGCAGTGAATCGTCCATCATCATTAAATTGCGTATAAGGTAAGATGAAATGTAGCCTTATTGATTGAAGGCAGTAAATCTTAAAAGCAGCCGATTAAATTGTCCTAACCTTAGCAAAAGGTTACCTGTAATTATTATTTCATTTTCTACCCTTACAAATTTGCATGTGTTTTCTAATATTCTGGTTTAAAAAAGTATCAGTGTATACAATACGAAGACGATAAACTTACAGTGAAAAAACGCACAAATCTCTAAAATCCGATGAAAACTGAATAAAGAATAACTTGTTTAATGAACTTCCTTTCGGTTCAGTGACCATATCGATTTGTTGAGTATACTATACATTGTTCCGTGAAAAATCGGATGTTACAGTGCTCAGTGTTTCAGCCAAAGTTGCGGGAAATCATTGTAATAGAAAGTAATGCTCAATGAATGACCAGATTGCAGTGTGAGGAATAATGCAATATCATTTCAACCAAAGAATTTAGTTCTGAGGAAACTAAATTTGAAGTTTTTGCAAACTGCTGACAAACACATGAAGATGTTATAACTTTTTATCACTGGAGGATATATTGGAGTAAAGATATTTGCTGAAACAATTTGTTCTTTTCACAGAGGGTTTCGCCTATCACTCGGTTATGGGTAACTCGGTTATTGAGTTCCATTTGATATTTTCGTCACGCCACCTGTGCGGGCTAGATTCCAATTACAAAGCTCAAACAATAATATCAATATCTTCAAATATACTAATTCAATTATTTGTGGGTACAGTTATTTACAAGTTCATTTCAAGATCCTCTAGCTGTGCTTTCACAGTGAACATCATTAGCCATGACACGTTTGTAATTTCTTAAGTGGGAGATCTAAAATTACATCCTATCAATCGCACTAAAATTAGGCGTTACAAGAATATCTCACCTCCGAAACAAGAGTGGCCGAAACTGGAACATCCACGAAGTCCTGCAAAAAATGGACTTATAATGAGAATTGACAATGTATAGTGCGAAATAATTTCAAGAAAGTTGAGTTGTTGTCAAATTTTGACAATGTGGGGGATTACAAAGTTTAATCCCAGTTTTCTATTCGCCTCGCAATAATGTTTAAAAAAAATTGCGAAAGGATTGTTGAAATTTGTCTGCAAATCCCACTTGGTATCTCTTTTCCCATTCGGGACCAAAGCTATAGTCCAGTGAACACTATATACGAGATACCACTAATCCAGTGACGTCACCACTTGCCGCTTTCATGCATGATTGGCGGGTTGCTTTTTCCAATTCCTATTCGCTTTTCACCCGACCATAAAATCTTTATTGAAATTAGCAACGCCCATCTCATGTCACTGGATTATTGTCCCAAAATACAAGCAAGATTTTCACAAATTACATACCTAATAAATAACATGCTCGTATATTTCACAAGGCTTTTATTTATGCAGGCATTTATTTACCAGCTTTGTAGCATTCAAGCGTTCTGCAGTATAATAATGATAGTATAATAACGAAAATCCCCAGGGTTATTAATACTAAATGTTATTTTGAGATCATGATCTCGCAAATAGTGAAAAACAATGATTATATTCTTTGTCCCAACCCGAAAACAAGATGGCCGCCGATGGAATGTCGCAATAAAACAAAGATGCTTAACATAGAATGAATAAAAAATGTAATTTTCTTTACCCACAATGAAAATTCCCTATTTTATATTTCATATGGTAACATTGTTTTGTCTTATGTTGTGAAGGCTTCTTGAATGATGACGGGGCGAATAAGTGTCGAGGGAATATCAGAAATGATTGAAAAGAGAATCGATATAGCTTGACTGTACATTTTAACTATGTGATTGCAAAACGACTTTTTATCATCCGTTTTCAATTTATTTTTTTATATATCTCAAAATTTGTACTATTTTTAAAACATGAGGACAGGAATTCATAGAGTATTGATATAACCCTGTATGGAGAGAAACAACTCAGGCATATTAGATGTGACACTTTAAATACATATAAGAGTTCGTTTAATGTAATTATTAGATATTCGTGGCTAATTGCTTTATAAACTTTGTATAATACGTATATAATTTATAGTACTTTGCTTTGGCACAAAGTTAAACTGTAATATCACATTAATTGCCCTATTAAAATTTGTGGCATAAATTTTGAATGACACGTTTTGTGAATTTCATGCTATAACTCATTATCGATGACATTGTTTTCATTGGAGAGTTGTACAACAATGCTATAATAATAATCCTTTAGATTTTCCTAATAATAGCCGTCTGAAAGTTCGTTCACCAATCCATACAATTTATTGCATAATCTATATGGTTTCACTATATTGTAAAATGACTTCTTGCATTACTCATTCATGTCGGTTGCGGAAATTAATAATTTCACTTGGATCGATATTACAATTTTGCATTACGTCACGTCGCCGCAAATGACAATGATTTAGTGCTTGTCTTTATTGTTTGTGCTTGACTATGCCTGGCAACTTCTTAGTGATATTGCTTTTAAGTTAATTCATTTCTGCTTATTTACCAAAACGCATTGACACATGAATATTTTACTTTCTATTATGCAGTAATAATTCAGCTGATGTTCATTAATTGGAGTGCTTGGTGTACATAACCAATTGTTATTTGCATTTCTATCTGTCACATATACCATTAGAGAACAAAAAATGCAATGAAATTTTGGGAAGTTTTGTAATTTGAATGTAATGAGAAATAAGTTATGATGCCTAAAGATTTCAGTTTTGGAAGCATTGATTAGCTCGTTGGTTACCAAGTGGTTCCTTTCTTTTTAAATTCATCTATCATGGAAATTTAAATTGAGAATACGTGCATAATCTAGCGGAAAGCACTTGAGCAATTTGCCTCGTAGTTCTTCATTCAAGAACTTTGCAAACTACCAACTTCAAATTCAGCTCTATTTTTCTACGAATTCAGTTTTTTTTGTTGCTATATATCTTGCGTGGGCTATCTATATTAAGTTTGTCAAAAAATTATCAAAATATTATTGCGAGTGCTGATTTCGTGTTCCAATAATAACATGTGATCTGCCACATGATTGGCGCTTGATCAATACCGATAGCAATTACATTCACAGGTTTCTGACATATATTATCCAGATCGATACCTTATTATGTTGCATATAAGCTGTCAAACCGACGCTAATTGATTTAATGCTTGCCCAATTACCACAGAGTTTTGCACGTAGTCTGGTGTCAAATGTAGGAAGGTATCTCCTCAATAAAAGTTCTCTGTTTTATTTGGAAACATCAGTTTCCCTAATCAGAAGTATTCTTTATGTGAGGATATCCAAATTAGATTGAATTAATGGACACGATCTGCAGGCACGTCTTCAATGCTATTATGTTTCAATCTAGCGACATTTTCCAATAGATCATTCTAGTTCATATTTGAAAGGTACAAAGCCGTGTCACAATGAAGTGCAATATTTTATTTCTCATTTACAGTGCAGGGAAGCGATTTATCCCCAGTGTTTGGCAGAAAAGCCATTTGTGGGTTGCTTTACTATACGTCTTGCGTCTAGGAGACATTTCAAAACCATCAATATAACAACAATACTAATAATACCACAGTTTTGTTCATAAAACTGAAAAGGTTGTACTTTAACTGGAATCACTTGTAGATGGTTAATTTTTTTTCTGAATGAAAAATGCCATGACGTGTTATTAATTACTGCATTGAATCTGTGTCCGGCGCACTGGCTTATTTATTACTCATATCGGAATATATTGTACCGAAATTGAAGGGAAGATGAAGTCACGTGATCCCTTTAACGATCCCATCAATTGTCTAATTAATGTTCCCGATAATTTGGCATGCTACCGTTATGCTCACAGACAAATTGAATTGAATGTAAAGCCGCCTGCACGATCATTATAGCCATCTACATTAGAAGTCCAGAGAAATTATATGGGCACAATATTTGTGCATTCAATAGAGCATATTTAATGTGTTTACATAAGTTCTGCAATTTTGCTTATGTGGCCTGGCCAGAAGATGACTATGACCAAATTTATAACGTTACTATAGTAGTTTCACTGAATGCACTCTGAATAGTTAATTTTTAAGGTGCAAAACTGCTTGACACGTTTTTCATGGCATATAGATTTGTAACACACCTCATTGGACTTTGCAGCCATCGAACACAAGTCGGATAAAATGAATGGCTTTGGATAATTGACTGGTTTTATCATGGCTAGAAATCGTAATTGAAGTATAATGACAATGCATAACGTAGAAGGGAAATTGTTAGTGGATAAAGAATAGAATGAACTCTTCAAAAATCGATTGAGAAATAAATTCTCTCAAGTGGCTCATAACAATTTCGTGGATTATTTCCTTCACTATAAAGCATTAGAGCCACTTCATTGCCATTGATATTTAATAGGCAATTGGAACGACTATATAATGACGTTCTGTCCATTTATCAAATTATAAACAAATGCATGTTTAGAACATACAATGAACCGTTAGAAAAGCTATCTGACATGATTAAATCTGTTAAAGGAGTCGTATTTCATGCATGAAGAAACATATTGAACGGATCTAGACTGGTAACCGCAATGAATGAACTTAATTAAGCGAGCTGAAAAGGATGATCTGAGCGATGGGGTCTTAGTGGATTCCTTTAAGCTGAATGAGTGGAAAACCGAATTAAACATTCAGCGATATAAGTGATCCTATTAGAAGTGAATTAAAGTTAGTTCAGCTATACAGTTATTTGAATTAAGATGATCTGACTTATGTTCCTCCTCGAGGTTGGGTACACATACTGAAATCTGGGAAATTTGTCGGAAAAAGTGTGTCCAAACTACTTCAAGTAATCCGAGTAAAATACATTAAATAAACTATAAACTATAAAGACTGCACCAGAAACTTATACAATTAAAACCTGCCATATTTGTTAGACTAGAATTGGATTTACGTATATAAATGTTGACAGTAAATGGGAGAGAATAACTCATATCTTCGCAGAATGTTAGTAGTAATTTTAAAAATATGAGTATACTGCTAGGAAATGAAAATGATAATAATTTCATAATGCATGGTTTTTCTTTTGCTAAGTGCAATGTAAGAAATTGAAATAGTTGACTGTAAGGGAATTATAAACTAAAGTGCAATTTTCCTAGGTAAATATCGACTTACCATCGACATATTGGGCATGTTGGGACATCATGAGGCAAGTGGCAACAAAGAGGACCCGTCTGAGGGCACGTACTTTCAGGCTGGCCATCATCTTTGCAGCTGATCAGTTTTCGGAGTTGGAGAAAAAATTTGAAAGTGGTGGTTGGGCTGTAGAAGAGGAATCAACGATGAGCTCCAAGAGCTGTCTCCTCATGGGACACCTATAGCTTTACACTTGGCCAGCATCATTGGTTGCCCCATGTCCTCCAATCGTTTTCGTTCTTCGACGTCACAGCTCACACACGTGACTTTTCCTTCTGAAATTACTGGTTTCGCGATAAATGTACCGTTAAATTGCATTTGAACATGCCCCAGTTGAGAAAACTATGCCCAATTTTTGCTGAAGTATTTTTTTTGTCGCATTTGCATATGCCATATTCATGACAAAACAATTTGCATGGTTTTATTTAGGAAAACCATCAATTCCGCATGGGCTTCACGTTCAGAAACTTTTTGGTATCATACACCAAATTGCAGACAATGTACCATTTCATTCGTCCCATTTTTATTTGTAATCCAATGACAACCGAATACTATATGGTTGGAATTATACGAGGAATTTCATGTAATATTGCACCTCAAAAATTGCATTGGTATAATACAGCATATTTACCTTCAGAAATGTACATTATTAGTGCAGTGAATTTTTCAAATTAAGAAATTGTTTCTGGAACAACCATATCATAAAATATGGTTAGCCATTGTAGGAGGAGGATTAGTATATAGAAAAATATAAAGTAATGTTTTGCCATACAGAATCCTAATTTCTTAGATTCAATTGCTACTTATAACAGTAAAGTTACAAGTCTGAAGTCCCAAATTAAAACATGAGAGCAATCCCGATTGAGACTTCCCATTTTGATATTTTTCTCAAATGCCAAAAGTCTTTGAGTTACTTATGAATGACTTTATCACATCGATTCGTTGGGTTGTACCTTAGCAGCACTAAGGGCACACTCTGTTTAAGCTATTCTTTCCTTAGGGAAAAAGTTGATTTAACTATTAAACGAGTGTGTAGTCCAACTCATACTGCCAACGTCATTTCCAAACAGGCAATACTTTTTTTAGGCTCTGCATATTTTGAAAACTTGTGCAATATTCCGTCTGATTTACCAATAACTGAATTCCGCATAGAAATATTTTAATATTAAAAAAAAAATATAGTTAATCATTTTACAATCCTCACAATGTTTATTTCTGTTCAATTTCAAATGATTTTTACTGCAGATATAAAATGTAGGCTTTTATCGCGTTAAAAATTTGGTAAAGCAACCTTCAAACATTAATGGGAAAGACGGGATTCACGTGGTTTATAAATATAAAATCTGAATCGACTCTTGCTCAGTTGTTACGTTAAATTTTCAGAAATACTGAACGAGACAAACAAGAATAACTTAAATATGCATGCAAACCTCAGACAATTAAATAAAATAATATGAAGCACCGCAATGTATCAATATATGCAAATAAATAAATAAAGTATACGTATATACTGTTCGAATAATATCTCGCAGTTTAGATACGCATTTAATTATGCGTGAAATTTATTGTTAAATGTCATCAACAAATGTCCACACAGGTTATATTACTACTAATTCCAGAGATTAGGAAAATACATTCCTTAATCACATGTATATATGCATCGAAGTAAGCGAATCCTTTATATATTTGGATCAAGTTTTACTGTAATTAATTATGTATTTATGACAGTGTGCAAGGAAATGTCAATAAACTCTAGTAAACTGCTTAATTCTTTCAAATTTCGACTTCATTCTTGTCCCATGTATGCTAATAACATTATATTTCCTCATTTTACTTAATGCAGATAGGCGTAAAATGTAACTCAATAGTTATAATATAACCACTTTAATAAAAACTACGAATCTGAAGTCCATTTCGCCCTACATGCCATGGGCCAAGAGCAACCCAAATCTCGAGTTAAATACTGAAGTACATATTATTCAACAGCCGGTACTTTAAATTAATTGTCACAAATTTTTATGTCAGATAGTGCTCATAATATCTTATCATCTTGTACTAAGTTTCTCACAGAAGTTTCTGACATGATATACCTCGTTCCAATGGCTGGCTTGACAATTCCCATCAGAGCTGAGAGATTACCTATATATACATATAACGAACTGACATGACGTATACAGTGTATCATATGTGATATCTTAGATTTGATTGTATCGTAATTAGTCGCGTGCATTTGAACGTTTCCTCCAAATTGGAAAATCCCTAAGCCCTCTGGGTTTTACTTGCATAAAGGTAAGCAGCTAAAGTATAATACTACACGTATCTGAAATTTGAGTTCATTAGCATCCACGTCCAACAAATTGAAGTTATTATAGGACAGAAAAAGATTTACTGTTTTTTTGTTAAAAAGCTTGATTTAAAAAAATATAATCCAATTATGTATAGTATACTTTCAAAACTTAAATCCTACATATTTGCACAGTGCTGAAAAGCACTAAACATGCATCATTGCTTGACAATGTTAATAACATTTTATTTTAATTACAATTAATATTCGCTTATACGAAAAGAATATTTGAAGTAAATGTATAGTAATTGTTTATAAATGATGGATAATAAATAGTATAAATATGGTACTTTTTTGCATTCTCATTATAGATTTCCAAGACAATATTTCAATCCTGAAAATTCAAGATCAAGTTTGTACTTTCACATTATTGTTTACTTTTTTTTTTGTAAGGTGGCTTATTTCTGGACTCAGAATCTACCATAAACATCTCCAATCGCAGTAATAAAAGGTGATGGATTTTCAATTGAATGTAGAGCAACTGAATCAGTAAATTGTTCCTTGAAACGTGCAGCGATTGCATTTCTTCATACAATTGCGTTCAGAGCACAAATAAACTGGCATTAACTTCTTTATTCGCTTATATCGGTATATTCAACTGAAAGGAAAGCGATCTAATGTTCATTGTAAGACTACTCCCACAGTGCCAGTTTCAAAATTACAAAGGACTTTCTTTGTGAGTTTAACTGCTCGTATAACTTGCAGCCTCTCCGGATAAAATTTGGTAGGAAGTGATTCTGGAAAAATAATTGTCTTGTTGATCTTGACTTGAAAACTCTTACAATATTGATGAAGTCGCACGTGGCTAACGATAAGAAAGATTCATAGTATGACATTTTAACTTGACAGTTGAAAAGAGCCAATCATCTTGGATTATAAATGTTGGAAAAATAATTAACAAATGAATTGAAATGTAAACATTATGGATAATTTCTATGATGGATCACTTTAGTATGCATGAAATTTGAAGTAATATAATGATCGAGTTAAAACTGTGATTATAAGGTTTGAGTAGGTTAAATAAATGGGAGAGATTTCCAATAGGCATACTTGTTATCGTATTTTCATCGATTGATGCCAGTGCGAATCGTATTTTGAAGAGTGTTTTATCACTTTTTGAACCCACTTCGCAACTTACAAGGCCTATACAGATGCAGATGCGCACGTGGCTTATCGTTTCCCGAAATGCAACGCTTCTTCCCTCTTCAAAAATTATATATCAACAAACACATCTGCGCTGTCGTTATAATCGGAAGCAAGAAAAACTTGTTCCATGTAAATTTCTGACAAATATGTTAATTGGACATAAAGATTTAAATTTATCAATATGCGTGCCGCTTATGCGAGGGCACGTATCACACCGTATATTTGCAGGTAAAAATTAATGCATGAATTGTGCAAGATATTCTCTAATTTGTGCACATATTTTGCTCACGTAGTGCACATTTCATTTTTCTGCAGCAGGCTGGTATTAAATATAAATAATATTAACGCGTCCACCGCAGAGATTAAGGGATAATAATGAAGGAACAAAGTAAATATCCATGCCCCAATGTCTAAAAATTACATGGCTTTCCCACTAATTACGCAGTAATTACTATAGCACATAGTTCTTGCATTCCGTCATATTAATTTTTGTTTTCTATGTATCTATGAAGGTTGAGTAAAAAAAAAATCGTTTCCATCCTCACAACTTCACAGAAAGGAGTGAAATACATGAAACAGAAAATGGACCTTGCTTATGAGCTTGGGGCAATCCATTTATAAACGTTTCTGTGATCTTGAATCGACGCTACAAGATCGACCAGACTTTAAATTCTTTAATATTAAAGATAAAAAGGTACTTGCATTTGAAGATGTGTTCTGGAGTACTTTGTGAGCTTAACTATGAAAAAAGAAATGAAATCGGACTAATACTACCGTCAAACTCACATTCCCCCCCGATTCAAGAAATTCCTGCAGCCCGTGACCTCCACCACCATGCAAGGAAGTCCAATACCAAAGATACATTCCCGAAATGACTGGAACCGTTCCCGAAATGACTGAAACCATTCCTGAAATGACTGAAACCATTCCTGAAAT
>WWPM01022285.1:19263-32715 GCA_023279145.1 Glomeris maerens
GAAATGACTGAAACCATTCCTGAAATGACTGAAACCATTCCTGAAATGACTGAAACCATTCCTGAAATGACTGAAACCATTCCTGAAATGACTGAAACCATTCCCGGATCACAAAAGATTCCCGAAACGAGTGAAATGATTCCCGAAATAACTGAAGCCATTCCAGAAATGACTGAAACCATTCCCAGAATGATTGAGAAGTATTGACTATGGGCTACTAATTAATCAATAATTTGGAATTTCTCCATTGCCCATATTTCGGTTCATTATGGGTAAAGGAGAAATTCCAAATTATTGATTCATTAGTAGCCAGGAGTCAATACTTCTCAATCATATGACTAGCCTCTTTGGGCAATTGACAGTTGCCAGTGTGGCCAAGTGGTTAGAGCCTCCTCCTCTCACCCAGGAGACTTGGGTTCAAATCCACTTGGTGTCTGTTGGTGAATATTAATGGTCAGATTTTCTGACATTAATTCGGTCTCTGTATGGAGCCAGAATTGGTTCTGATGCCTGATGAGTGCCCTATGTGTGGGTTGAAACACGTGTCGCATCTTTACAATAATGAACCAAAATATGGGTAATGGAGAAATTCTAAATTATTGATTCCCAAAATGGCTGAAACCGTTCCCGAATCACAAAAGATTCCCGAAACAAGTGAAACGATTCCCGAAATCACTGAAACCATTCCCGAAATCACTGAAACCATTCCCGAAATGGCTGAAACTGTTCCCGAAATGATTCCCAAAATAGCTGAAACCATCCCCAAAATGACTAAAAACCGAAAGATCCCGGACATGAGTGAAATGATTCCGAAATGACTGAAACGAATCCCAAAATGACTGAAACGAATCCTACAATGACTGCAATGATTTCCGAAACGATTCCCAAAATGGCTGCAATGATTTCCGAAATATCTGAACCGATTCCCACAATAGCTGCAATGAATTCCGAAATGACTGAAACGATGCAATGATTGACTGGATTGATAGGTTTACTTGTTATTAGAATTAAATGTGTAATAATATAATGGAAAAATGAAATTATGAATCCAGCAGTTTCACTGGATTCAGTAAAATATATAGTTACAATGATGACATTACATTTATATCAGTTATCGTCACACCTGCAATATTTTCATAACATTAAAACAATGTGATTTTTAAATCATATTGCAAACTTTCCGTATTCGGGTTTTATGATAATTATGAATTTTGTTTTAAATGTCCTTGAAACTGATTTCCCATTATTGCTGTCATAAATTTATAAATGATGCTACTGTTGATCTAATAATTCTGCTTTCAATTTTTTTTTAAATAAACCCAACCAACTACTTTTCCCTTTGTTTGCTATTCACAGCTCAATTTTCAATTGGGGATCATGCAAAGTTCACTTGAGCTTGTGCAGCCAGTAATATTTTTTTTTTAGAAACGCTCATTGTTATCGATTCTCCGGAAATATTTAATATCATTTCATCAAAATCCTTGCGAATTTATTGAGGACTATAAATCTCAGCAAGCAATATAGAACAGTAAGCTTTTATATAGGCTGCTCTTTACAACCATGGGTGCAAGCTAGTGCTGCCACCTATTTTCTGTCTCGATAGTTAAGATCAATGCAATATTTCAAATACCGTATTGATGTTCTTCCTTTTTATTTTTGCTTTTCGATCACATATTTATAGGGTCAAATAAGACTTTCTCCAACCTCTGCTGTAATAAAATAGCATACCTTAATCTTAAGTTTTTAATAAAATGAACACTTAAAAAGTTATAGGATTGGTTATAATCTGTTATAGGACCACTGTAATATTGTAATCATATATTATCAACATACTAGTTTTAGTCTCACAAAAGAAAACAGAACAATGAAATTAAATTAAATTTTATATAGGTAGTTATTATGCGAGTAGATAAATAGATCAACTTATAACTATGATAATTTGTGAAATAAATTTATAACAATCGATCCCTATAATGTGGTAATTCCAATATTAGATAGTACATTATGGGCCCTTTGTGCAATTTCTAATTTAATGCTATGAAGTTTATAACATAGGAAATATATTTGCTGCTGCCTCTAAAGCATGTTTTAGTAAGAGTGTCTTTTCCGTGTTTTTTTCTTAAACTTGTAATAATTTCAATTACAACTGAAATTTAAATAAAAAAACATTTTTTCCATTGCAAGTTCTATTTCGTTTGGAACAGTGTCGCTAGATGGCGCCACTTGTATCAGCTCGTAACCACGTTGCCCGGTGTTTGTGACGCATTGTTCGTCGCAACCTCGTAGTATTTTTAAATTGTTTGAAACGCCGTTCGTAATTATAGTTCTGAAATTGCTGCACATGCTGCAAGGTAAGAAAGTCCTCTTTCATTTCACCGTAAATTATTTCCCGTTGTGCAATTTATTACACACTGCTTGCATTTCAAGGAAATATTCATCGTTAAATTCATTGTTTATGCATATAGCCTGCATGGACAAGGTTTATTAACGGTTTCAAAGATATATTGATAGCTTTTTCTGTTCGATACGATTGATTTGCGCATTGATACAAGTTTTGCATGTGTCATGATGAACTGCACCAATTGAATGATCGAAAAGCGCATTACGTGCAACTTTCTCAACTGAAATCGAGTTGCGTGCAATGTTCCTACGCAACAGTATTGCGTGACTGTTGACTTGCATGCAATATTCGATGGTTTACTATTTGTTGTGTTAACCCAGCAATGCAATAAT
Organism: Glomeris maerens; assembly: GCA_023279145.1. NCBI lineage: Eukaryota > Metazoa > Arthropoda > Diplopoda > Glomerida > Glomeridae > Glomeris > Glomeris maerens. The sequence goes on from WWPM01022285.1 coordinate 21,997, forward strand.
ATTGCTCACCGTATATTTCTTTGCAATTATGCTGCATAGTATATTAAATGTAAAAAAATTCTCAATTAAAACCTGTCTAGATTAAAAAAAGGAAAAAGTCTTGGAAAATAAAAGGTTGTTGGTGCGATCTGGAGGAGTAAGTTGTCAGAACAAGTGAGTGAATTTCTTGTCCAATTATTATAAAATTAACAATTTATGAGAATATAGCTTTTGTGTAAATTGTTTGGTGTAGTACGTAATTTAAATTATTACTTTTCAGTGGAAGTCGCACAGAGTGAAACAAGCACAGTGGAGCCAAGTGTCCCAGAGGTATTTCTTGCATTATGAAAAAAAAGCATTTTACAGTTTATTATATGAAATATGATTTTTTCAGAAGAAGAAAGGTTGGCCCAAAGGCAGGAAACGCAAGAGGAATGACAGGGACACAAATGCCCCTCGGCAGCCCCTCAACGGTTACGTTAGATTCTTGAATGAACGAAGGGAGAAAGTTCGAGCCGAAAACCCGAGTCTCCCATTTTCTGAAATAACCAAAGTTCTTGCAAATGAGTGGAGCAAACTAGACCCTCAGGAAAAGCAGGTGTTTTTGGCCGCACCGAACAAATACCTTTTCTCGTAGCGTACTTATTTTTTGCTTATATTACACGCAGAAATATTTAGACGAAGCGGAGAAAGATAAAGAGAGATACATGAAGGAATTGGACCAGTACAGGCAAACTGAAGCCTATAAAATATTCACCAAGAAACAACAGGAGAAAAAAAGGAAAGGTGTTTGCCACTTTTATCTCGGCACGTTGATTATGAACTACAGTAACATTCAAATAAATCATTTAAATTATCGGTAATCAACATTGTGAAACCGCTTTTGGCTGTTGTACAACGATCTTGTTGTAATTGTCGCGCAGAAACGATGCAAGAGACTTCACGGAGTACGACGAGTAATGGGCCTCAGTCCGAGGTACAACATTTTATCTCGGGGAAAACATCCAAATGTTAGATATTACAGTATATTCAATATGTTAAAGGTCGTCAATACTACCGAGAACGAGCGTGAAAACGACTGTCCCGGCTTCGATATTCCCATTTTCACCGAGGAGTTTTTGGATCACAATAAAGGTGACAGTTTTATTGTAATTCCATTTTGTTGATCCATATTCTTTCTATTCTAAAAGACATTGCACTGTGCAACGTAAACAATTGAGATTTCTGTGCTAATGTCAAACACTTGCAAGGTACTGCGTGCGTGCGAGTCATCTGCAAATGAATGTCGGCGTTGGTGAAAAGCCAAGTTCCTTATTGTTTCACAAGCTGGTAACAATCAGAAAGGACATTTTGAGGTTAAGGCGATGCCAATAAAGATCATTATGACGCCGGAAAGTTGTAATATCTAATCACCGTAAAAGCCCAATTTATTATATTGCTGTTACCGCATTCACTTAATGACTGGCAAACATGCAAATCCATTGTCCCAGCATGCGTTGAAACTTAATCTTTATATTTGTGGGGGAAAACAAAGTTTGATTTAAAATTGGTGTTCACTCGTTCAGCGCGCGAAGTCGAATTACGGCAACTGCGCAAGTCCAACACCGAATACGAGGAGCAGAACGCCATCTTAAGCAAGCATATTGAAAATATGAAATCTGCCATCGAGAAACTGGAAGTGGAAACCATCCAGCAACGCAATAACAACGTGGCCTTGCAGCAGCATCTGGAAACGTTGCGAACCACTCTGGCCACCAACTTCTCAAGCATTCCCCTACCAGGTATACCTGGCAGTCGCTCGCTACGTGCGCAATAAGCCGCAGATAACGAACGTGATTCACGGTTCCTGTTCCTTTTCATTGACCATGCACCTGTATAGGTTCCAACGAGACTCCAACCGTGGAAACAGTCGATGCGTACATGGCCAAACTTCACACTCTCGTATTGGATTCGCCCCAAGATAACGAAACTTTGATTTCTACGGTTCGCGAGATCGTCGGACGTCTCGACTACCAGGGTTAAACCTTTAACACCGTACCAAACTGTGTATGTGCAGTGTTAATAAATTTTGTAATTTAGATTCAATTCAGGCTGGCCATGTTATGTATGAACTCAAGGTTATTCTAATGTAAGGTATCTTTGCACTGGCTATCGATCGTGATTCAATGCGCTCTTTTCAAACGAGATTGAGTCTTATTGAACGCGTGTTGCCAGGTATCGTGGAGCCGTTCACCACGGTTTCAAATTGTCAGTCTGGTCGAGTGGTTCTGCGAGAGTTGTTGTTTTGTTGTCACGCATCGCGCCGATGGGTTTCGTGCCAAATCTCCATTCTTCATCAAATCCTACTTGTGATTCCACGCGTATAAATTTTCTTTTTCATCGAGTAATGAAATGCCGTTTTAATGATTGTTTAAATTCACACAGTGTAAAGTATGCAGTCATTGTCACCGATACTCAAACTCATAATATAATGTCAGTTTGAAATAATTTTCTTCAGCATGCAGTGGCCATGAAAGGACCATTGTGTAATAATGAAAGTAAAAAGGTGTGGCTGCAGTGATATAATACTTGCAACCGTCATGCGGATATTATTGCAATCCCTTTTTCCTCAATACTCTATTTTTTAGTATTTTTTCTTCGTTTATTGCTGCTACATTCATTTTTATTTACATAGATCCGCTCTATTACAATATTTCGTCTAAATGTACGACGATGAATCGTCCAGTGGCCAGATGTCGCGAATGTATGGTGAAGGAAATACCGGTACGATGGCGGTATTTCAATGTATCGACGGTTGCCACGGTTACGCAGGTGATCGAGCGTATCGAAGTACTCGAAAAGGGCGTGGCTCGTGGTTTGAAACGCCGGTGACCGCCGCCAGGTGACTCTGATTTCGATTTGGCTCTGTGCAGATTCTCTCACCTCTTCATTTCATGTTACCGCGTTTCTCGGAGCGCACATTTCAAACTGTGCTAATTTTTTTTTTACTCTCTTCACCTTCGCATCTAAACAGCGCGGCAAAGACGTTGCCAAGTATTTGTTTCAACGAATAACCTTTGGATTACATCTTAGTTTTATCGCCTTTTAAAACAAGTGGATGGCAGTACAATTTCCTGAGCTTCAAAAATTGAATTGTAAGTGCATTTCCTGTGTTTTTTTCATAATTTTGCGTAGGATGTTGCATCCGGATCGCTATAAATTACTCTTGCAGACTTGGCAACAATATAGTGAGATTCAATTGCTGTTTACTGGTATTTTTCCATTGATATTTCACAACGATTTTAATTTCGACGAATAGTACGAAGTATTCTACATTTGAAATTGATCGTTATAATGTCCTTGAAAATCGCAGTTTTTTTTACCTTATTGCATAAAAGAAACCGTAATACCTACTCCGATTGTTGAACTCCTTAAAGGGGATGGCCAGGGTGAGCCTTTTTTAACAATGTAGGTCAAATTTCGGCGATGTGTTGAGCTTGAACTCCAAATGAAAGAAAGTGCGACTTTCGCAACTTTATTGCGTGAGAAATGCTTGCGTGCAATAGCATTATAAGTAGATGTACGTGGATCGCGATATAATATTGCTGTGCGGTCAGTTTCGCGCAAGAAAGTTGCTGACGCGCAACAGTTGTGTAGATATATATATATACCTAGGTACCCAACCCTGTTTCGTTGCAACTGCAAACTATTGACGCGAACATTTTCAAATGCCAAGTGTTCACTGTTCAACAACGCATGTAATAAAGCCCCTCCCATTGTAATTAAACTGCATTATTCATTTTCTAAGTATAAATTATTGATATAGCTAGCTGCATGTCTCTGTTGTCAGTTACATAATCTTAAGATGATGCATCATTGCACTCGATATACAAGTATATTTCTTTTTATAGCTGCTGCTGGAGATTGACGTATTGATGTTGTGACATGTTTCAGCACGAAATAAGCACACACGCACCTGCTTATTTTGTATTTTAGAAAAGCATGTCAGAACTTTTTTTAATTATAGCAATGTCTGTATAATTACAATTACTAAAAAAAAGTCCCAATGTTTTATTTTACCGCTATGCAGTAAAGTATCGTTTTTATTATTGTGGCAATTGGTCTGAAATTGATGCAAGTTCTCAATTTAAAATGATTCTCACATTTTAGTGAAAGTTAAAGGAAAAAAATACTTCAGGATCGAGTTGTCTGTTGAAACTGTTGCTGACACAAAGTTGTAAGCAGTGATTTATTTAGAGAGAAATGTTAATTTAACTGGATATGAAAGGATTATTTCGGTCATTGCCATGTTGGATACTGCAATCAGCCTTTTCAGCTTCCCGCTGTTTGGTGCTTCAATCTCAAAAACCAATGTTTTGCGATGTTGAAATTGTGCTTAAATTTCTAGGCAAACATGCTTTATGAGTTTTTCTTTCTCAGCTTTGCTAGTTTATTACGCCTCCATGCTGAGAGCTGTTTCAAAAGGCCCCATTTGTTTAGTTAATTTAAAAGAGGGACAACAACATCTAGAGCTTTGACTGTTGGCATTTCAAATATCTGTTGCGCTTTTCATATATAAACTTTGTCTCAAATTTGAATAGGCTGTTGAAAAACAAAAACATCTTGCCCACTCTGTATACTGTAGTATGCCATATAAAATTACTACAACTATAAAGCTAATTGTAATATCGAAATCAGTGATTTTAAGAAATGTAATTTAAGAACTATATTTCATTTCTGTAATGTACAAATTTTATTTGCTAATTTACGTTTATGCTGACATGTTAGTTGATGTGACTGTGTGTATGTGATGTATATATTTATTTATCTATGAAATAATGCGGATTGTATATTAATACACTCTGTCATATGGCTTACATCCAACTGAACCGTTGCTTTTTATAGTATATTTTTGCATTTTCAGATAACTTTTTTTGGCACATGTTACACATCAACAAAGTTTTAGTTGTCAAAGTCATTTTTTTGGTACTCATCCTTGTGTTATTATTTGTTACACAACATTGCACAAATATCATTCACCGGATGCAGTTGTTAATTAGCGTATATAAATTGAGGGGAAATGAAAATAAGAAGGTAAGTGTACATTTGGCGTTTCTTGAATTATGTTTTATAATGTTTATTTGCTAAAAACTATATGTTTGTTCTAATTTCGGAGTAATTTTATTTAAATATAGTAGACTTATTTCCAAATATATATACAATGTAAGGAATGATCCGCAAACACTGATAAGTTTGACATTAATTTATACAATTTGGAGGAAAACACTCAAGGTTTTCGAGTTTTTGATTGGTATTCATTTACATTTTCTGGCATAGAACTACTGCTTTGTTGAATCTTATTGTTTCCTCCTGTGCAGTTTCACAAAGAGTGTACATGTGGGAAAATTGGTGCTGGATCCTGTTTGTAAATGCAAGGGTAAATTGTGAAAAGTAGCAATCATCCCCGAGGAGTGGGCGTAAACTGAGAAATGTAGGTACCAGTTGCTGGTCCATTTTTTCTTTCTCCCTCTATTAATTTTCATCCAGTATACATATATGAAAAAGAAACTCTCACATACACTAGCTGTAATTGCAATTTTAATAAGCATATATAACCCATGCACAACAAATCTAGATTTCATGTGCCAAATTAACCGCTACATTTATTACATATATTTTCTGCGCATTTTGTTCTGCCAGATTGTTTCAGCTATTTCCCTAATTGGGCTACATGCACACTCAGTGAAATTGAATTCAATGAAATGTGGACCAAATTTGTCTAATTTACTGTTTTTTTTCTTCCCCCACATACAAAACCGGTGTAAGTGAATTGTTTCAATGCACTGAAACATAAAATTGAGCTATGAATATCGCACTTGGGCTCCTTTTTTATGTCCCCTTCGACCCTCAAGGGCCCCGTTTGGACAAATTTTAATGCAGGGCTACTGAAGTTAGCAGAGCATTATGTCCTCTTGTGATATTGTATTGCAGAGTTCATTAAAATGTATGCTTTTGTTTGCAATTCTTCAAATAAGGCGGATGTTTGTGGTCGATCGTTGAATACTATACACAGCTTTACACACTTGTTTGGGTTTTTGTTTTTATATGTAGGTATACTTGTACATTATTATACGATGACCTCGTGATGGTTTCATTTGCAGAGGCCGAAAAATGGCCGCCGTTTAATTGGCCATTTGGCCCAGGTGTATGTTGTAAGTTTGCACTTCTTATTATTAGCTCGCTATTATAGTCGAAGGAAGCTTCTTTTTGTCTATTAAGAGCTTGTTTGCCTCTTTCAATCACTTGTAGGACACGGGTTTACAAAGTTGAACCCACTTTTGCCAGAATTAAGGCTATATAATGTTTGGATGTGTTTTTCAAAAAAGATTCAGGTTCTGCAACTTTTTTCGTTGAATTTTTCTGTGCTAGCTGCAATCAAATTGGCAAAATCGTTATTATCGATCGATCAGAAGCTATGAATATGCGAGATATTGATTATTATTTGTCAGGTTTAGCATTATGATCTTGTGTTGTGTATGCACTACAAGTTGTGCTACCACGTGTGTTTTGCAAAGCGTAACCTCTTGTATAGCTAATTTTGGTGGTGTGACTTGGCCTGGAGGATTCACATTTCCGGTTTTGTATAGTGTAGACTATATGCATATACCCGGAAGTCTGTCAGATTTTGACGAAATAATCTCTAAATTGCTGAACTTAAGTTGCATAAGAATTTCTAAAAATACGAAAGTGCATATATGGCATTGATGCAGAAAGAATAAACTTGTATATATAAGTTTATGTAACAAGAACGTGATAATAACTACAATTATTAAGCAAATCACGAACAGGAATGTTGAGATAATGGAAATAAAAAAGTGTGCTTAGCCTTGGAAGTTGTTTTTAACTGAATTGATAATAATTTTTCACACGTTTCGATTAATTGGAGTCTTTGACTTGCATTTCAACAAAACGATGCAGTTGTATATAGTAGTTTCAAGTTTTGCTAGAATTGCTGCAGACAAAGGTAAGAAATAGATGCGAAAATAGCATTCCTTAAATTGTATTAAATGTTGAAATAGTATTTTGATAAAATAATCTGTTATGGAAAATTAAGTTATTTTTGCAGCAATTGCGAGCTTTCAGTGTTCCAGTTCACAAAGTGTTACACAGACGAGAAAATTGTCTGACATGCTAATAATATGTAATAATCGTAATATGCATGTAGTTTAGTGTCTACCATAATGGCATGATGATATGATGATCTCTGTGGCAATGCAGGCAATTTAGGCAATTGGGTATGTGTTATAGTTCCAGGATGTTATTTTCCTGTTCGCCCAGTTTTACTTTTCAACACGTAATCTGCAATCAATATATTTATATATATGGCTGTCATTCCTGGACAAAAGAAAATGAAAAAAAACAAGTTCCAGTTTACAAGACGTCTATATTTTATCGAGGCCATGCTTCTTGTAAAGTGATATATAAATCAAGCTTCATTGAAAGCCTGCTGAATGACAATTTGATAATCGACATTGGACTTAACAAAAATGGGGAGGAATAAAATAAACCCTTTTGTAATTCACAATGATGTTTTTTCTTTTTCCTATTCATGTTTTTCAGAAGAAAGTAGGGAAATTATTAGGAAGTAAATGATCGCTGGGAAAGAGTTGGACGAATGGCTTCGGCACCGCTGACATCTAGCCCTTTATCAAACAGCAACAAGATGACCACGCAGATCTGCAAGACCTTCGTAGAAAATACATGGCGAAAGGACCTTTGCTCCAACTGTTTCAAAACCAGAGCGGACCATTGCAACGGCGCGAACCTACCGAGTGACTCGCAAGACTCCGGCGCCTCACCCGAGCTGTACACCCCTTTGGAACGGTTTCAATTCAAGAAATGGTCAACAACAACGACTGTGACCAGTCAGTCCTGTAATAACACAAACGGCAGAAGGTCCAGCGATGCAGGTCCGGTCCAAGGAATCCTGGTGAACGCGGAAGCCGAAAGAGAAGCCCTAGCGCGGAGCGGGAAATCGAGAAGGTCCAGTGTAGGGTTCACGGAAGGTTCACCGATGGTCATTGGGTACGGAGGCGATGACCACCACGATGACCATCACCAGGACTCCGAAGATGATGAAAATGATGATGATGATGATAGCGACGTGGAGTCCTTGGAGAATGCGGATATTTCCGAGGAAGAAAGGGTCTTCAAGAGTCTGACCGCAAAAAACACCGAATTCAACGCGGATAATGGCAACCTTGCTGCCGATGTCATCTTGCAAACCCAGAAGATTCAAGTGACCCAGTCCACTTCCAACGGCTTGACCCCACAACAGAGGGTGTTTCGGAAAGCGGACAGCAGAAACTTGCTGCGCATGAAACTTCAGTCGCCCGTTACGCAGCCGACAGATGCAATAGCTTTCCTCGAAGACGATCATGTTAGTCAACTCGTATCACTTCTACATCGATTTGTGTTCATATATAGGAAACACTCTTACATTGTCTCGAGAATTGTACTATTTATCCAAGACGAAAACGATAGAAAATGACATTAAAAATTTGCTCAAATGCTGAAAATGATTTTGCGATTGAATTTCCAACCCTGTAATATAGATTTTTATGCAAAGTACATTAATTTTATTCCATTATACCGTTGTTAAGAGGTTTTCTTATGAGGTTGTACTGTTATTTTTAAAGTAGTGAAGTTTAACTGTTTGAAAATTAAATTATGATGAAATAAGTATGAAATTTGTTCTAATCTTTTCTGTAAATTACTTTTGGGACGCAGTCAATGCCCTGTGTATGTTAGTTCACGCCACTTATTACACTCGAGCAATGGATGATTGATGTTTTATCTTTCAATTACAGGCGACCGAGAATCACGTGACAGATGGCGATGAAAGCGAAGATCAAGATCAAGACTCAGAGCGTTCGAGATCCAGGAACGGATCGGGAGTTTCGGAAGACGCGGACGATTCGTCCGCATCCTCGGAAGGATGCCCGACACACAGACCTCCCCCACTTCCAAGGACGCTTCCACCAAGTGGTAATTGCAGCCAAGAAGACATCGCCACCAGCTATAAACCTTCGTGCCATTACGCCGCGTCGGACGTGAAACCGCGCAGCGCACCGCCGGAGTTCTCTCCTCCGCAACCTCCCGCACCCACCGTGCCCAGGACCACTTCCACGACCAGCCCTTATTCGTCGACGGCAATTCTAAGAGGGCTTCCGGTTAGACCTCCACCGGTCACCAAGCCCAAACCTACGGTGCCGGCAAAGCCCAATTTAATGGCCATGCCCAAGGAGGGCGCTTCGGTGGACGTGGCGGTCGCATCGAATAAAGGTGTGTACGGATACACAAGAGCAGCATTGTGAGACAAAATTCACTGGACCGTCCAATATTGCGGTATGACCGCAATGTGGAAAAAGGTTTTCGGTTTTCCGCTATAGCGATCGAAAGGAACGTGGTTTTCCCATTTTGCTTTCGGCTGTGACCATCATTTGTAAATTCTTTTTTTTAAGTCACGTTACATTGAAAGCATGTGAAACGAGCTTTTGTGTCCAGTAACAAACGAAATATTTGTAGCAAAAGAAAGTTTAAGAAATCGTATCTGTAGCGATTGCCTACGTATTTTTCAAGAAATATGTAATCGATATTCAGATTTTGTTGATATTTTGAAGAGTATTTCTTGTGTTCTTTCTGTAGTGAATGCCCCTTCGAAGGCTGAGCACTCATCTTCCGCGGAAGAGGTGAACTGCTACCAGCAAGTTCACGAGGATGATGCCGATGAAGACATGGGCGTAGATGATCAAAGGGACCTCGCCAGGATGAGCTTCCAGAGCCGGGTGTCCAACCTATCGCAATCATTGGACCTCTCGCGCAAGTCGACCAAACGCCAGGCCCCAGCCCCACCTCCTCCACCGACGTTTCTCACTCGACAGAGTTCTCCTCCACCTTCTCCCGAGAACCCAAACGGCAATACCCTGGCAAGCCCGCCAGTGAAAGCTGAAAGGGCCAAATCACTCGGTTGCGTTCAAACGGAATCCGGCGGCGCCGGAACTAACAAGAAGAAGTTCTCGCTCAAGAAGTTTCTCCGGCTCAGTAAAGATGGTAGTGAGGAAAGTTGTCAAGTGGACAGCGTGACGTCACCGACGAGAAAAGCCCGGCCGGAGATTTTGCATCCGATGGATCTGGCGAGAAGAGAAGATGAACCTTCAGTTACAGACGTAGACGCTTCGCCTGCGAAGACTGTTCCGGTACGTGTTTTTGTCAATGTTTCCGCAATGTCTATTATGGACAAATGGAAATTTCCAATATGTATTTGGGAAAATGCGTTTTGAAGATAAGACCACCTCCTCCCCCTCGAGGCAAAGTCGGTGCAGCGGAAACCACGTCCAAGACGGACTTGACCGGGAAGCCGGCCAGACCTCCGCCTCCGATGGCCAACACGAGGACATCTTGTAATTCAAACAGCAGCGAACAGACGCAGGTCAGCCTCGACCCAAATGAAAATAAAAACCCCATCCAGGAAGCTGCAATAATAATAATAATACATTCCATGAATTTTCTCGTGCAATAATCGTAAATATCGGCAGCATGCGGGTCACTCGAGCGATCAGCAATCCGGAATCCACGTGCCGGAAGACTGCGGAGCCAGAGATGAAACCGGTTCGTGGAATACGAAAGCAAGCAAGCATGTGTGAATGCCTTGCTTGCCCTTAGGCTTGCGTTTCAACAATTGCGAGTCAGGTTTTTTTT
>WWPM01022286.1:0-16461 GCA_023279145.1 Glomeris maerens
AACCTTCAAATTGTTTGTCGTAAAAAGTAGCAGCACTTACACCCTGCCTCCAAATATTTGTTTATTTATAAATATGACTGATGATTTACACGGCATGCCTGTTTTATGTCAACAGGAAATAATCGAAAATGGACTGCGGCTGTTGAGCGTAAAATTAAACAAAATTTGACTTTTCTCATAAATTGTAGCTTATCCTCTTTTATACACTGTTTTTTTAAGATGTTCAAAACACATTTGCTGTACTTCTTAGAAATGTTGGAGAGATATTTTCACCAATTACTTGGCAGTAATCAAGCCTGGATATATGGAGCAGCTAATGATCAGTTATTAATAAAAGGCATCTGCTGAGTAAAACTGTCTTTTTGGTTTAGCTTGACACTTGGCGACTTGCCAAGGCTTTCATTGTCATCAACTTGGCTAATCCTGTTTTGATTTCTGAGCGAATATCACCTGTGACTGGTCTATGGTAGATGCTATAGTGCACATCATGACCTATGTGTCTATTGGGCCATAGACAGGAATCCCAAACGAAAATCAGTGCATGTGCTCTCAGTTCATAACGATAATTGGCGGTCGGTTTGCACTTCTCTCCATCTAGTGGTGTAGACTTTTGGCCAACTTGTGATCGCCTGCCTTGGACATTGCAATCAGCTAGTGATGAGGCTAACGTAATTTCCTCCTCCTCTATTCGTTCAATCTCGCCTACACAGCAAATGCCTTCACTGAATCTTCTCTGGTGGCGTCATCAAACGAACATGAATTTAATTCTGTTTTCTGGTTTTGAATATTGATCGTCCCACTTGGTTGGCTAAAAGCCCTTTTGCTTATGCTATATATTTAGTGCCAGAAATTGAAATGCAAAGGAAGTATTTTATACCTTGACTCGATTAATATGCGTCATGGATGCACTTCCAATCATGCAAAATGGGAGATAAAATAATTTAACCCAAATGCAGCATAGCATGCAGTTTCCATTCAGATAATCTCCTGCACAAATTTCTGAAACTTGAAACACGTATGCATGTATCGCAATCATTTTTAATGGCATCGTGTTCAAGCATTTCCGCGATATTAAGGATGTTATAAACTTGTAAAGCAATAGCAGTTCAGTATTATAAGCAATGAAGATGGCTCTATGAATTTATGATATCTTTTCAGAAAAATATTTCTTCAACAGTTCCGTTATTTGACTTTATTTATTCCTAAGGGCCGTTTCGGGTGCAAAATGATCATTACGGCTTCGGTCATAAAATCTAACTGCTTCTGTGACAATTGCTGCTTTGTACTAAAATATTTAATTGATACCATAATAGTTTTTTAAAATATTTTATGTGCGAATATTTCGAATTTTGGGTCTATATGGAAGTTCAGTAATGGCTGCAATGATTGAAATGAGCAGAATGTTAATGTCGTGTTGAAATAGCTGTTAATCGTGTTTCATACGAGGCAACCTTTTGCCATTCAATGCGAATGTAGTATGATGCAGTCTATAATCTTATCCGGTGATGGGAAACATCAAACCGTTTTACGAGAAGTCATAAAACCTTATTGTTAAACATTGCTTTAAATGCAATGAACTATTGTCAGAAACATAAGAGGATTGCCATACTAAAAAGTGGATATTCCGGCCCTGCAGTCCTCTCGCAATTGCCTGCATCTACGAAAAGAATGCTGGGAGCATCATTCCGAAAAATAGAGCACATTATATTACATTTTCAAAGATGATGATTTAGAATCTCTATGTATTCATATGTAGAACGGCCAAAGGTCATTGTGAGATGCACCGCTCAACACAGAAGCCATTCCCTACAGGATGCATTTTTTCTTCCTTGCTCAAAAAACTTAGGGCCTACTTTCCATGCATCGTTATGATTTTATTTGCATTTTGGGGTGTCGTTTAGAATACCCCTTCTCTATATAACCGCCAGAAACGGAATTGGTTTGGTTTCTGGTGCCAGATTTACTAGCGAATATCCCTTGGGCACCACCAAGTCCCCTTGATGGAACCGGTTGACAATTCAGAGTGCTTCGTTTTCTTTCCACTAAAACAAATCGATTCCATTCTCTTTAATTGTTTAAAACTCCTTCGCGAACACCCATCCAAATCCTCATGATAACATCATTACTTGCTCCTTTAAAGCATTGCAGCCTGATTTTAAGAGAATGCAATAAGCGCCAATCACTTTTGCTAGTTTACAATGAAGGAGGAGATCTTATACACCTAACATCTTCATTTTGTTCATTCGCCTAATACAATTACTGATCACCAGAACATGTTAAAAAGTCAGCATAGTCATATAATTGCTGTTTTTTGACGATCAAGTTACAGTGTTGTCTTACTTAGCAAACAGCTTTGTACTTGAAAACTTTGAAAGAATTTTTTTGTTGAGCTTAAGTGGTGTATGTACCAAAAGGGAGAAGGTATTCTCCTTGTGATGGCTTGTTTTGGGAGAAAGGTCACAAAAACCCAGAGGTTGCAATTAGCTGGCAATAAATTTCAATCCGTCAAGTTGCACTAAAATTGTAGCAGCTAGCCCCCAATACGTTGTTCTTTTTAATATTTTTCTGCTAGCATCTTACAAGTGGTGCGAGGGTTATAGATTAAAGAAAGTGGGATATGGGCCAAACTGGTGTTGGGGAACGCAACAAGGATAGCTAGCCTATTCACGCTGATTCATCATCTCCTTGACAACCGTCCATTAGACGCTAAATATACTGAGAAAATCGGCCATTTTGGTAGGTCGTAGGAAGCACATTAATCAATGTCACGCCCCTGTGTATGCCTATGCATGGCCCACTCTACCAGTAACTGTTGGAGTGTAAAAATCAAACTCTGATTTTTTTCCCACTATCTTTTATTTGCTTGCATGCGTCTCTTCTTCCGGTAACACTCTCTATATCTTCGTTTCGCAGTCACAGACCACTTACGTACCTCCCTCTCTTCTCATTTCTTATCAGAGTAATTTCTTTCTCTCTCTCTCTCTCTTTCGATCCTCGTAGCCATTTTGCATTCCTGATTCCTTATCCATCACTATGTGTGCAGCAGCGACAACATGGAGCCACGAGTAATTGTTACAAATCTTTCACCAACATTTGAATTTTGTGCAACAAATGAAGTGAACGACTGTATCCAACAACAACGCTGTCAGGATATGGTTTTTCTTTCCGTTCTGCACTCGAAAAAGTTGGTTCTGATCCTTTCAGAAGAGTCTTGTCATGTTTGAGCTGTGTGCCTATATACGCGATGATCTTCCATCACATATCTTGAAAAACATAGTGTACTGCATGCTGAGTACAGTATTCTTTGCTGGCAATTGGTAAGTGGACATAGCTGTCTGCGTATGCCATGTGAATGCGAACAAAAGTGGCAAACTTTGAAGCAGATTGATATACTATGCTTTTGCATGATGATATTTTTGTTTCCTGAGAGAAATTTCACACTGCTTAGATTGATGTGTTGCCTTTATACAAGGTGCGTTCAAAAAGTTCGGTGAATGGTGCCATAAAGCGAAGGAAACAAGAGATACAAATGAAACTCCTTTACTGGCATTCAAAGTAGTCGTCATTAGCTACGACACACTGTTGGCATCGACAGTACAGATGCTGGAAACTCTCAGCAAGCACTTCTTTCGGTGTCGCTCGAAGCACCATTGTCACACGCTGTTCGAGCTCCGCAATGTCCGAAAAGCATACACTTTTCAGGACTCCTTTGAGGTGGGGGAACAAAAAGAAGTCTGCATGTGCCAGATCTGGAGAATATGGAGAGTGTTCAAGAACTGTCACCTGACGTGCAGCAAGGAACTGCTTTACGCGGATCGCGGTGCGCGGACGGGCGTTGTCGTGGAGGAGCCCTTACAGAAATTTTCAAAACTGCAGCAGTCATGAAATAAGAATGCACGTGAAACAATGACAGTTTTATTTTGTGCTTTCTGCAGGTTTGATGCATGTCTGCTTTGATAAATCGTCTGCAGACATGCAGCTCACAACCAAACAGCATCCCTTATTTAATTTCAGGATGCCACAAGCATGCAGCACACCTGCATACATGCAGTTCACAGTCATACTGCATCCACTATAAAATTTCAGGATGTTACATGCATGCAGCACACCCACAGAATGCACTAAAGTAAACTGTCAATGTTTCACGTGCAGCCTTAAAAAACTGGTTTTTGTATAATGCAACAGATCTGCTGCATACATGCGGCGATCAGAAATTTCTGTAAGGGAGATTCCAGTGTTCACTCTGGTACTGTGGCCGAATCCGCCGGATGCGTTGCAGCAGCTGTTTCAAAACTCCCTCGTAGGATTCTGCGTTGATTTTGCCCAATTTGATGCAAAACTTGATGTTCACACGTTGCTCCATTTTGCAATGACACACCTTCTTACACTGCCTGCGTTAAATTGTTTGTAGTGCACACTTCCGCTTAACTGTCATGATTTTGACACCACGGGGCGCTTATTGCAATGTGTCTCTACATGTCTACCAGCACGGATAATTAACTATGGGACCATTCACCGAACTTTTTGAACACACCTTGTATGTATGCAAATGTTTTGCATAAGTAATTCAGTCCAAAAATATCTAAACTATTTTGAAAGTTTCCAATGCCCTGGCATCGAATGTGAAAGCAAACAAAAGCAAATGGCATATTGCCTGTAGCTTGATTGTTCAAAATCTACAGGAATGGTGTAATCACCCATAATCCTACCATGCAGTTTAAAACATGTTTACAGAAGTTTTCATGCTTCGAATGCATGTATGCACTTTTGTTGTACAGAGAGAAAGTTAATTTTAGTCATGCAGCAGGAAACAGATGACAGGGGAGAATAAACATCCGGCAAATTGTGTACCGCATCATAGA
Organism: Glomeris maerens; assembly: GCA_023279145.1. NCBI lineage: Eukaryota > Metazoa > Arthropoda > Diplopoda > Glomerida > Glomeridae > Glomeris > Glomeris maerens. The sequence continues at coordinate 4,863 of WWPM01022286.1, forward strand.
AAATGTAGTACTATCTGAAATTACTAACATGCTTAAATCGACCAACCAGACTCCTATTTGTTATTCTAACATCGTCCAAATAGAAACTGTTCTGGTTTATGCGAATACGCTGCATGCAAGAATGCTGTAATGCGGCTTAATTCGTGAAAATTACGAAGTGGAATATGTCTCTGCCAGTGTTTAATTTATAATTATACGTTTCTCCTCTTCATAAGTCATTGTTTAATTTAATCAAGCATCTTGTTATTATAGTTGAAAACGTTTCTTTATTCCCAAAGTAGCTAGACCATGGCCATTAAGACCGTTAAGACTGTACATTTGGCATATGAATACAGTGTGTATTGTTATTAAACTTCACATAAAAAGCTGCAATTTTCGCTATGCATAATTTTTAAAAATAGTACCCTACCTGTTGATGGAAGCTTACATGTAGACCAAATGTATACAAGATGAATAAAATGCCCGTTGCCTCCCTCCCCCTCCCAAAAAAAAACTTTTACATTATCACATACCCTATATTAAAAATCTTATTATGTAGTAATAGTAAGTCAGGGATTCTCTATGCAGTTGTGCCAAACTATTTAACCTTTTCAACTGCCTTCAATGTTATCCAAAATCTAACTTTGTAAATACAATTGCTGGAGGAATAGTTCAAATTAGTGCATTAAACAGGACATTCAAATTGGGGAAATGGAACGGAGGATCGAGAAACGGCAACAAATTCATTAGTTTCGGCAATTTCACGTGCGATGTGTATTGCAAGGAAGACGACCGAGGGAAACAACTAGGTAACTGGTCAACATGAACAATTGCAAATAAACTGCAAGTTATTGATGGTATGTAATGTTATTAATCCAAGGACATGACAAATCACATTAAGGTATGGTAGTGCATGGGTAAATGCAATTGTCAGAATGAAATACATTGCGGATCTGGTACAATAACACAAAAACTGAAATGACTTGATGACAATGCATTAATGATCACATGGAAGTAAGTTATAAAATATCAATTACATTGGTGTGATCACGTTGATAACGATTTAGAGCGAATTTGTGATGCCATTACTTGCATGCAGCCAAGAACATTTGACAGTCTTTACAAGGATATTCGTTATCGCGCCCAATTGCGTCTACATAGCAGCTGAGGTGCGCCACATTGAGCATTTCATTAAATAGGATAACCAAGTGGCAATTTATTTAATTGTATTGCCACATTTATTTGCATTGAAAAAATAACTTACTTTTCAAAGTACGTATCAAGTGAATGCATTCATAAAATGGCATCCATGATATGCAGTTTATTTGTAATTGTTAATGTTGACAAGTTGCATGGCAATATCCATCAGTCATCATCCTAGCAATGCACATCACATGTGAAATTGCCAAAAATATTTAATTTGCTGCCGTTTCATTTCTGTACCATTTCACTTAACAGTTACTCCGTGGTACTAATTTGAATGTCCTCTTCAAGGTACTAATTGAACTACTGTTCCAGCTATTATATTTACAAGGGGATAGAGCATCCCTGACATACTGCCACTTCATATTCTTATTTTTAATATATGTAATATAATATAAGGTTTTTTTGGAGGGGGGAGACTTTATAATCTTCATGTATGATATAAATTCAATTTAATTTAATTAAAGTGAACAAGAGTCTATTTTGTAGTTTTTTTCAAGTTGTCTAACATTGACATGTCAAAAGGAGAGAAGATAATTGCAAGTGTTTATTGAAATAAATTGTTCACTCTGCTATGTTTCTGCATCCAGTTTGCACGAGTTCAGAGCATGATAATAGGTTAACTCGTCTTCTCAGAAATTCTGAAACGTTACATCATCGGTTTTCATCTAATATGAGGTGGCTAACATGTGGATTGTGACCCATTCAAGCGTGTTGCAATACAACACTTTATAAGCTATATTCTTTCCGTTTGGACTATAAAATATTGGTGTCCATATATGGTATGAACCATGAAGTTTCCTGCACTACAAATACGATGGATGGGACTCAGTTGGAAGCGCGTAGAAAGTAAAGGAATGTAGCTACCATTTATTGAGCATTATCGGAGTGTTGTAGTTGTAAAAGTGGTGTTGGGCAGAGATGAGATTTTGGCCATCCACTTCATTGGGTCAGAGGTGAGGCGATATGTAACCAAGTGTTGCACGTTCAAGAGCACTCTGCAAAATGTTTTTTCCCCCTAGTTTGATGATGGGACATCGATCGGTTTTCAGGAGAAGTCCGGGTCACGTGAATGACCGAGACTTCGCTTAACCCTTGTCAATGTCTTCCTTGGGATGGAGCGGTCATCCGAGTCACCCCTTTCACCGCTTTTTTTATCTTCTCTTTCCCACTCTTTATGAGGATATCTGGGTTTTTCATGCCTTGTGAGGAACACGTCGTCTTTGTCGTCGAGTGACTGGGAAATCATGTGGATTAAAACAGGGCATTTCTGTAGTCTGAGCACGTTGTGCATATCGCTTTAAGTTGTACGGATTTCTCATGAGCACTACATGTCTGTATAATACGTCTCTTATTCTGTATAGTACTGTGTAACCTATTTTTCACGGCTGCCAAATTGTACGAATCATTCTAGTTGACAAGGATATGGTGTCATTTTGAAGAATACCTATGTATGTTCACGTTCACTGGTATAATTTCATGATGCATCTTGTTTTACTATTCCGTATAGCACCGAGCGTTTAGACGTTCCAGCTGTTTAATATATTTTCTACATTAATATGCACAATAACATTAGCACCTGACACTATAATTAAATTTTGCATTTTAGTTTTGTTGTATAAATAGATAGAGAAACTTTGTCTGCAGCTTCTGTACAACTTTCGATTTAGTGGTTACTTGATAAATTATTTAATTCCCCTTTATGAGGTTCTGAAATTCTTGCATAGAAGCACTTCATATTTGCATGTGTATCTGATGAAAATATGTTGGGATTTCAAAGCAATAACAGATTTATGGCTTCAAAATATATTTCAGGTACAGAAAGTCTGCATTGTAGGCAATATTTATAGTTGAATGAAATTGTTCAAGACATACATGAATCTTAAATGTTAAAAGGAAATTCTGAAACTTTGTTAACTTTTGAGGAAAAATTTCTCTGTTATATAGCCTGCTATATTTATCATCTCTTGCCAATCTGCGCAGAAATTACGTCTTTATTTCTTGACACTTAAGATTTATCTGTCGAGTGCGTGACATTAGCACTCGTGTTGTATTTATAACGAATATAAATTTTCCCCATGTGGTAAGGGTGTTTATTGATTAACTGTTATTGTCCCCGTATTTCGGTTTTACAACATTGCAATGAAATTTGAGAGGGATTGTATTGGACAAATTTGCAGACGCCAGAGGTTTTTGAACTCGTTTCTTCGATGTTGGTTGCGAACATCATTTTTATGATGATCTATATACGGTATACAATATACAAACCCTGTGACAATATATTTTCGCGCTGATGTTGCATTTTTCGGGTGGAACCTTAGCGACCCTGTTTGTTTACGACACCGATAAAAATCTTAAAACATTTGCTTGAAAGGGAATATGCCACTTGGTACAAGAATATAATATACTAGATGTAAGCTTCACTGCCCAGACTATTTTCATCTCATTTGGCTTGTTGTTGTTCGTTTGATTATACAGCTTCTCCATCATTAACCACTCGTTCACTCGATGCTCATCTGCATTGGCTCTGTAAATAACACATTATGGTGTGACCTCGTTTCCTCATTCAGTGTGCACAGGGCTTTCATTTTGCCCAAGATCAGAGCGGCAGCTTTAAAATTTTCTAACGTAACGGAATGTTCATTTATAATCAGTATTCTTTCGATAGAATGATCTGAATGATTTAACTGTAATTGTTCAGTTGGAAGTGATGCTGTGGATTAATTAATTAACTTTCTCCAATGTGAGAATTGTCATCTACACCAAGCTGTAAATTGATATTAGCTGTTCACCGCATTACTATTGATAAATTATTACTAATATTATGTATTAAAGACAGGAGAAGACACTGGAATCAATAGCAACGTGGTTTTCAATTATCATGCTTTGATCCAAAATACGATATTCATAATATTCGATCATGTAATAGTAATTTTTTAATACAAATTTCAGTAAATTACATTGGACATTGTAATAACTAACGGTTCAGTGGTCTAGAAAATAGAACATATTGATGCTGTATTAATTTTTAAATTAAAGCTTATTTGAGTTTTTCGCTTAAAATTGCAATTAATTGAAGCTTTTTTGTAAGGTTTAGTTGTGATGGTTACGTTCATACGAGTTAAAATATTGAAAATTTTCTTTACACTTTATTTTATTTATGAGGTTTCAATATTATGTTAGCTGCAGTATTTTCAGGTCTCAATTCGGGCAGTTGAACAAAATTGCGTTGATATTTTATTTACTATTGCTTGAGCTCATGGGATTCATCTTCTGGCGAACATTTCGAAGAAAATACATTGGTTAAACAATACGATTGTAATGGACCTTTTACGCAATTGAAGACGATGATTGCTACTATTCACTAGCTCTGCCTTTTCGCAATTTACTACATACTGTGCTAGGATTTTATGTAGCAGTGTAACATTTTGCTTTTCAAAATTGAATGACAGGCCATTTACCCAAATGTTTTGTATTGGGAAATAACCCTGCTCAGGAAATATAATTTTTGCTCCTAATCTTGTCTTGGTTTTAAAGGAATTTACCCGATCAACTTGTCACATAAGCTAATCCACGTTGTCACTGTTCATAAACTTAATAATATTTCTAATTAAAATGTATGATTTCAGCTCAACATAATGGCAACATTCATCCATCAAGTTCAGTATTGAATTGAGCAATCGGTTGGCTACATTTTTTTCTGTTGTGTTGTATTTTTGCAACACAACTAAATGCTTGCTTCGCAAACACCACTTTTTCCAGGTGAAACTCGATTATCGATAATGCACTAAAGGAGCAAGATTTCTCTTCCAATAATGTAGAGGTTAAATGACTTATTTATTGCTTTAAAATCAATGTTTGTTATACGTGCAACAAAAAATTTTATGGATTAATTTTGCTACAAAATTTCGTTGCCAAGAATTAATATATTGAAACTCCATCCGTTTGTCTGACTAATTCTGCTTGACTTGCCAACTTGACAGACAATTAAAACCGTGTCATTTTAATATAAACTAAGTTTGGAATCAATATATATTTTATGGATAGAAGAAATCAATAATACTGTAATAATAATCAGACATATTATACGTAAACGTGCCAAGTTTTCTTCATTACAAGCAAAAAGTTATGTTTAACACTCCCGTTATTGAAACTGAAATTTAATTACCTTAAATTTGTTATACGAGGGGGTTCCGGCCCAAAAGTAAGTAGACTGATTTTGTGTGGTCAGAGTTATTGCAGTTCCGCGTTCTGCCGCTAGGGGAATGTAGAGTAACTTCACACCACTCGGTAACTCAAGATTCGTCCCAAACAAGTATTTCGTTTATTTGGTGTGAATTATTTAATGAGAGCTCTTTTGAATGTTCGTTGTTTTTGCAATGGCAGATTCTAATGAACGCCCCTGCTCATACCAAAGTTTACGCGTCAATTTTGATAAAAAAATGAAATGACCCTTTTGCCCAACCCCCCAATTCACTCGACATTGACCCTTCAACTTGTATTTTAATTCCCTGAATAAAAAGGGACATGAAAGGAAAATGTTTTGGCGACTTTATTGAAACAGTTCTCACTAAACGAAATATTTTTTGGGGACGAAACTTGGATTACTGAATAGTAAGAATTAAGGCGGAACTGCAATAACTCTGACAAAAAAATAGTCTATTTATACTTTTGGGTACCCCTACGTATTTGTTTGATACCGTGTCTGTTAATACTTTGTTGCTATTTGGTGTATATATGGTGTAGGACAATTGTATATAAATTTGCTGAAGCATTCATGAGCATTAGATCCGTTTTCAGATACTTTTATGAGCAGAATTATATAATGCTTCCGTAAAATCAGGGCTGTGTATCAAATAAATGTTATCGGTATTTGGTAAGCATATACTACTGTTGGAAATATATCTTCCGGCCTGTATATATGTTTGCTTACATAGGCTAGTTATATGCTTCAAGTGAACCGGTCCACTTATCAGCCCTTTGTCTGCACTCGCATGAATAAAAGCCAGTTAATTATGCTCTCGTATTTTGTGTCGCATTTCAGTATTTTATGAACAAAACAAATCTCAGTGCAAAAATGATATAAAATCTGCATCCAAGAAATCGAACGATTCTCCTGAAAAGTGTGCCTATTGCAATTACAATGGTAACAGTGAGCCTAAAAGCAGCAGACAGGAACCTGGTATAGAGCAATTTAGGCAGATGTCAGCAACCATAAAATAATGTAGTCTTCACGTTGTCACCAATCGGGACAGAAACTCACGCATTTTATAAGCTTTCATCATTTTATTTCGACGAAAGCAAGGTTGGACTGCAGCAAATTATCAACTGAAATTGTAAAGTGATATACTGGTTAGAGTTTCCAAGTACGTACTGTACGTAGCATTCTGACAATGAAGATAATTAATGGCTTCAAATTCGGTCAGTAGTAGCATGTTGAAAGATTTTGTGTAAAGTTGGAGGAGAATTGCTGCGCTTGATAGTCTGGAATACACTGTAGTCCTATGTATCGACTGGCAGCAGCTACAATGCAATGTGTGATGGCGCACACGAAAAGGAATTGTTGTATTATGGGTAAGAATAAAGTTTGAAAGGAGCTGGGAAGAAGAAGGAGAGAGCTAGGACTGGGCGCGCTGCTCAGATGACGTGGGTCGGTTGTGTTCAAGTAGATGAAAAACCATTTGGAAACGCTTGAAATATATAGAAGCTTGCTAGCAAAGGGAAAAGAAGGAGAAAAATGGTGACGTGAGCGGTTCTAGACAGACAGACATTCATGGATATATAGTATCCGCTATTCACAAGTATGTGCAGCTATACGAGGCATAGTTACGAGACTCGGTTTCTGGGGATAGGAATCGTTTGTGTAGGAGTTCGCGCCAGCTTAAACCCTGCCGTGTTTTGTTGCTAGAAAATAGTCTGCAGGCTCCCAGTTTATTAGGCAGTAAAATGCGAATCGATAGCGACATAGTCTGCCGGTTAAACATTCCGTAGCAAGCAAACTGCCAACAAGTGCACTGTATATGTGTATGGAACTAAACGGGGATGAGACAAACCGAAAATTACTAATGAATTAATACCACAGTAGTTCTCCTCTCGTGGCCTTTTCTTCTAGGTACATGACCTTGGTGAATCAGAAGCTGAAATGTAAATTAAAATTCCCACGTGCAAATGTACATTCTTACTTTTTAATTCCATATATATCAATAACTGTTTCCTTTTAATGAGAGTAGGGTGTCTGAAAATTGGTACAAGACCCTCCAAATCTTGAAGTTGTAGGATAGTTCGAATGAAGGGGTGGTTGATTTGAAAAAAGGACCTTAAACCCCTCCATTTTAATTATATTCCTTCCACGTACTTCAAGATCTACAGAGCCCCATGAGGGGGCCAACTCACGCAAAGGACTTGTGTTTTGATGACTAATGTCGTTTTGCTAACGTTCAGGGTCCTATTTTTAGGATTAAACACTGGTGTAGATATTCATATTGTGAGCCTGCCCACAGTCATGAATGTTTAGTGTGAATCCACTGGGCTTTTCGTATGAGGATGTGGTTGAGAGAGGCTGTGTCCTATGTCCCCTGCTGTTTGTACATGAACAATGGCATGTTTTAATCCAGTTGACAAAGACCTACTAAAGATGGGTTTTATTTTATGTACGTGCGATATTAATGAAAAAATTGAATGCTTATAAAAAAAATCACGTTTTGAAAAAAATCTCGCGATATTCCAAAGTCTCGCATTGCTCGAATATTGTGTAATTTATCGTGATTGCATTGGATATCAATGCAAAGTATTAAATGGAATTGTGGAATTTGAAAAAAACAAGGAAATCGGAGTTTCTTTAATGTCGTTTGAGACTGTGACTTCGTTCTAAATCATAATTCCTGCTCCTATTGCCAATATTGGTTATCCTGAATCTGTCGCCAATTAACATAATGATTAAGACCGGAGCGAGATATAGTGCGTGCGAATTTTTGAAATCTAGAAATGGTTAGCGCATGCAGGTGCGTCAAAATGGAATTCCGGTTTCAGTTCGTGAAATCGTTTTTATGAAAATGGGAAAGCGATATATTCAGAGTAGCATGCGATTTTACTGCAAACCATGCAATTTTTTCGTTTTCCCATTCGTGAAAACGCACCTTTTTTAGTGTTGTTTTCGTTCATGGTAATCTTTCTTAGCAACTACTTTATATTCTGGACTGTCCATTGTGACAATCACGTTTGTGCCTAAAATGGCTTAGAGGTTATGTCCCCCAGCAGTAGAAACTCATGAGCTGTTAATATGAAATTATAGGTTATGTGCGATATACTTCTGTTTTTAAATACCAAGTGAACGATTTTTATCAAAACTAAGACGAAGCTAAGTATATTTCCTTAAATGAGTTTTAGCAGATGCCCTGGTAGATTTATGTATTGCATCTACATGGAAAAATATTATGGCAATATTTCCAATATCCTTATTCACTTTTTTGGCAACAATTTTTAATTAGAGACATTCTACAATATTCACTATTTTAATTGGTGAATTTTTCTTAACCGAATTTAAAAAAAAATGTTTCATTTTTTAACCGTCCAATCAGATATCGAAGCAAAGGAAATATAAATACTATGTATTATATTTATCTTGCAACCAGTCTTCAAGATTGCGATGCAGGCAAGGTATTGCGCTGCTGTGAGGGAGATAGGCAAATAAAAAGTAACAAGATCCGTACCCATGTTAGCTTTTTAGAGGAGAATATTTTATCTGTTTCGTCCCTTAGGAAACTTCTGGAGGGGAGTTGGGAATGATACAGTGTTATAACAATTGTATATTGTATGCGTGTCGTGCCGGTTTTACTGAGCAGATCGACAAAGAGGAACCGGGTAGATGGAAAAAAGGAGAACTGCAGACTGTCGTCGTTGTAAGACATTATTGGCTTTAAAAATTCCAACTGGTAGTAACGTCCATCTTGGGAGAAGCAGCTGGGACGTAAGGAGCGACTAAATGGAGAAGTTGGGGTATACCGTTGGTCGTTGTGCCTCCTGTCCTGTCCTCTCTTCTTTTCCTCTTTCTCTCCCCTTTCCTTACACGTGACTGCATGGAAGGCAGTGAAGGCAATGAGCCGCAAATAACTACCCCAGTCCAGCCTGATTACATCATGGAGCCATTTGACCCATTTTGTCTGCTACGACAACTGTGAGATGCAGTATACAAAGCTCTCAGAACTCCTGACCACTTTCTTGTTATCCTTATCTTGCTTGAAGAAAACCACTGCCTGTTAACATCTGCCAGTGCCGTCATAAAAATGCTGACCATCTTTGGAGATCTACACGCAATCATGTCTATAAGCAATCGTTATATCTAGATCTTGAGATGAACCAGTTTGGAGTGCTTGGTGTCGAAGCCAGAGCACGTTATCAAAAAATTCCATGCAAGAGGAGTGCATACATGTCATTCTTTCAATGATTTTGAACCATGTAACACAAATAAAATAATGAACGGATTTCGTTGGATATAGATTCGGTGTAGCCATTGATCTTACTGGCACCATGATAAATATCTCTTAATCTTTAGCTAGAGAACAGAATATTCTCGTATTTCAGATCACGATATCGCTGATTAAAGACATAACTAGTTTCGGAAACTTGTTTTCGTTTTTCTAGAAATATTGTATGGAATGCTGTTCTGCAATCAATTTTGTGAGCTTTGCACTGACAACTTGTCAAAGCTGAGCTTCCATTTTTATATCTATAATTAAAACTGTGCCTAAGCAGACATTCATATTCCGATACTCCTGTGTTATTACATTGAACATTATGACCTATACAGTGATTACAGGGCGAGTAAAAATTAACCCAACCTAAAATTCTCATTGAAGTCTTGGAATTTTGAATTCTTCTCGTGGTTATCTTGTTTAGGAAACTTAATTGGGAATAAATTCAGAACATTATGTACTGTTTTAATTGCTATTAACTTACAAAAGTCTGTATTTAATTTGAAGTATGGTCAATTGATTTTTCACTAGAAATTATGGCCAACCTTTCCTTGAAATTTCAGATATGAAAAACATATGAAATGTTGCTCATGTTGTGCTTGTTATTTAAATGATCATTTTAACCACATTGAGGCGGTCCTAACAAACGTACGTATGTGCTGTACATATAGACATGTGTAAATTTACCCGGATATTGCATAATATTTGCAAAAACAATTGTCTAATTAGGAAGTATGTAATGGGCTGCATGTGACCACGTGGATGTTTTTATATTGTACTGGTTATTTTCATAAGTGTGTGAGGTCTGAAAATTAGCAATAGATGTACACTCATTACACTCATGCGCTGCTATAATCACGTGTTAAGATGCATGGTTGCAAAAGCCTCATATACAGAAATTTTTGGTCTGGCTTGTTTGGAAATGTCCATTACGGAAGCCGTTGCTGGTACAATTAATGCGCATGGTCTGCTGAATACTGCCGACATCGAGAATTAGTTCATTGTGCTTGTTAACTTAGATAATGACTGTTGCCATGGTTGGAAGAGTACAGTATTTGGTCTTCAGTTACGCCATATGATGCCACCAGAGTTGCCTGGAGACCTCATATACGATATTGTTATATCGGTTATGATGACTACATGTGGCGCAGAACAGATTCGTTGATCATTTCAACTATGATCTTGCCCATGCAGTCTTCGAACGATCTCATTATTGTTCATTTTTACCAATTTCTTGGCAATCTTGTATACAGGGTGGAAGTAAAGTCCGTTTCACCCCCAAAAACTTTTAGATTTTGACATACTATATCAAGAATCTGAGTATGCAGTGATACTAAGTCAGGTGTGCTCTATCCAGTGGTGTCAAAATATTTGACCTTTGCAAATTCCTTCAAGGATATCCGAAACCTAACTTTTGAAATACAATAGCTGGAGCAAAAGTTCAAATCAGTACGTTGAAGAGGACATTCAAATTAGTACAATACAGCAACTTTAAAGTGAAACGGAGCAGAGGAGAAGCAGCTGCAAATTTAACCTGTTTCTTGCTTTGTACAGTCATGGTATTCGTAAGGGCAACTTTGCTTTCCTGCAGTACACGTTGATATGCCTGTTAATTGACACATCCGCCAATTGGGCTTCTTATTGAAGATGAAACACTGTTTTACGCGTCATCTTTCTTTTTACACGATGGCCTAAAAGATTTTTTATTGCAATTAACCATCTACCGTGAAAAGTTCCTGCGATGCAAATCCATAATGCTGCAGATGTCCTTGAACAAGGCGTCCAAATTGATCAGAAATGTAATTTTTGTAATTTTCATTTAGGACTTACTGTTCTAGAGATAATTGTCAGGGGAACTTTAACTTTCTGGCCACCCTGTATAATGAATATTAATTATGACTTCAATCTTTTGAACACAACAACTGCTCATTAACTTCAGTTTCATT
>WWPM01022287.1:0-10200 GCA_023279145.1 Glomeris maerens
TACAGAGATTTGTATTCATTGTGCGGAATGTGCGCAAAAATGCGGAACAAATGTCTCATAAGGAAGTGTTTATTTATTTATTTCTTCTATTCAGACACCAGATGGCGCTATGTACAGCCAATGAAAACTGGCGAGCGATGCTAAACCGCCTCGTGACGGTATTCTGGAATACCGTCACGGAAGTATCGAAGTCGTTAGCCTCGCACACAGGCCTTTACCATCTAGTAATAATGATTAAAATCTGCAATGTTGTTAATATTGATCAAAATCCGCCTGGTCACATATCGTTCGATGCGGAAAAATGAGACGAATCTAGCGGTGCCGGTCCGGGCGGACTTTGATCATTAGTTAATTAATTACTTAATTAAAACCATTATTTTCAGTAAAAATCCAATAACTTCCTTAATATTCATCAAAGTCCGCTCGGACCGGTACCGCAAGATTCGTCTCATTTTTCTGCATCTATCGACATGTGACCGGGCGGTTTTTGATCAATATTAAGGAAGTTATTGGATTTTTACTGAAAATTGAGTTTTAATGAAGCGCACTTACTTAATTTCCTTTGGCCTGCGAACGAGGCTACACGACGTAGTACCGGTATTGTCGGAACGGTATGTCCGTACCGGTTTTTCAGTGACGGTATTCCGACGCCTGGTAGGTTAACATGGGTTCGTGACGGTATTCGGCGAATACCGTCACGCGGCGGTTTAGTATCACCCAAAACTGGCTATTGGGAGCTAATCAGTGCCGAAAACACGGTTTTATGTGAATCGCCGGCGTTGTCCCCAGACACGCTTTGGCACATGAATCGAACTTTTATGACCTTCGTGTTTTTTGGAAATAATTATTCGTAAAAATGTGTGTATATATTGTTTTCCTTTCACACACTAGATGGCGTAATGTGCAGCCAATGAAAACTGACAATCGTTTGCTCTTTTCCGTGAATACGTTTTAATCGCCCTTGGAAAAGGTTCGGCACAAAGTAAGCATCTTGGTTTATTTTGGTACTCGGTCAATTTTATTATTGTGCAACCTTTTGTCCTTGATGCAAATACTATTCAACTTGAAAAGTATTTTTTCGTCTTCCTTCTCTTTTAAACTTTTATGTATTTGCAAGAGTGTATTAGACATTTGCTGAAAATGTAGAAATTTGTCAATAATATTTCTTATTTTTCCCATATAGGGTTCGCGGAATGCATCATGTGCAAGCAAATAAGAAACAGAAGTGTGCTGCTTTCCATACTTGTAAATTGAAATATTTTGTTTCTCTTATCCGTTTAAAGTACCGTTTTGTACAAGTTTCTGTATATTAAACTGTGCAAATAACCCCCCGGGGGGGGGTTCCACCGGATAATAAATAAATACGGCGGTAAATGTTATTTTCCATGTATGTGATCATAGGATTGGACTTGGTTGTCAGGGTAGCCACAGGCGGCGCTGTTACTCTGAAAGCAGTGGCGCCACCTGGCGCCCGTGCGGACCCCTATATAAGAAAACGTAGGTTTGGACCTGTGCAGGTCCAAACCTGAAGTTGAAGTGGCAGGACATATTCCAAAAAACTTCCCCTGGGTGTCTTTATCATTGTTTTTATTTTCAATATTGAGAACATGTAAAACTTCCTTCTTTTATTCAAGATAATGATACAAATACATTACATTTCAACTTTCATCAGGACGTCTTCCTCCTTTCTTCATCAGTGATGTCAGGTCAGCCTCCTTCAGACCTGAAACATCTTCACGAAAATAGTTATTTTTAAGACATTTCAAAGTTTCTTTACTTGTATTTTTGGAATATATACGTATGGAAATTTTGCGGGATTCGTGCAGAATATAACAGTTCGAATAAAAATTGTAAAGTTTTGTCACTTACTATTTTTTATTGTAAGGAATTTTAGCGATATTTGAAATGTTGACGTTTTCATGCAATCTTCTAATACCCGAAGTTAAAAAAGAGGCTTTTCAAGCTGAATAGTATAATTGCATCAAGGACAAAAGATCGCATGATAATAAAATTGACCCAGTATCAAAATAAAACGCCGAGAAAGATGCTTACAATTTGTGACGAAACTTATCGCAGAGTCCTACAGTCGTTGACAACAAAATTGACAGCACATCTGCAGCAACGAGTCAGAAGTTCTTCTGCAAACGAAATTGAACGGCGAATAAACTTGGTCATGGTTTAGTCGATCGCAGCAAAATGCGCTGATAGGCTCCCAATCGGCACAGAGCAAACGATTGCCAGTTTTCATTGGCTGTACATACCGCCCACAATGCAGACTGGCCAATGCCAGTCTGCTGCGGACGCATTGCTGCAGCCAATCACTGCTCGACAGAGGAATGAGCCAACCTGTATACTTCTACTAACCTTGGGCAGAAACAACCGCTGCGAATGCGGTCTGAACCACCCGACCCATAACCGGCGATTTTGATTGGTCTTTCGCTATTTCTTCATCTTGACCTGATTGATAGATAAATCTTTGCAAGAGCTTGTTTCGCAAGCTCGGTTAGTGATTATTCAGCGGCACTTATTTATACATTTGCAAAGAATGGATCTAGTGGTACGATACAACAATCAAACTGCTGGCCGAGATCGCCTATTTCGGTGAAAATAATATATTGGTTATAATTTATCATATAATAATTAATTACTAATGATATAAAACAACTCTGCAAATTCCAGATTGCTGCAGTATGGCAGTCGATTATTATGGTGGTTGGCCGAACGAAATAGGAGCGATAAAGATGTGATTAGCAAACTGAAAAATCTAGAGTACTCATTGAGTACTGGCAGAAAACGTAATTAATTCATATAAGTATTGTAAAAATATTGATTATAGCCACTGTTAACAATTACAATTGCATTGAAATATGTCGTTTCCATGTGGATAATTTAAATGTCCATGTTTAAAAAAGTGTCACTGAGATTCGAGTGTTTTAATTCATTTACAAAAATACATAATTCCAATTTTTTTGTATTAATTCTGTTAAATTACAGTTCTGAGGCTTGGAAGAAGTGCAGACACCTTGTATGGAGCCTTGGCAACAATGCACCTTAATGATTTAGTTCACAGGCTAACACTTACAATGTCTCGCATTAATCTCGCTGTGTACTTGTTTGCGGACCACCTGTTATGGTTGGGAAGAGTTGGTTTCTCAGATGTCAATAAAGAGAAGTGGACCAACCGAGCCTATAGGTGTCTTCTAATTCTTATATATTACCCAATCTATTACAACTCCTTAGCTAATAACTCAATTAGATATTCAGTCCCCCCCCCCCATCTTGACTAACGTAAAATAATACCCAATTAAATCTATACAAGTACAGGGCATTTCAAAAAGAATCATCCCATTTCAAAAAATTGTAACTATACAGCTTTTAATCGAACTGTTAGAAAGAGTGAATTATCACGTTTCATGCAAAAGTGCACTATAGGTGAATTCCATGTTGCTGACGCACACATTTGAATCGTTAAATTCTAAATTTGAACATTTATTTTGTATTTTATGATATTTAACAATTTTTTTGCAATATGTCTGGGAGACTGTGAAATTTGATAGAAAAGCTCAACATTTATTTACCATAACCAATTAAACAATATTTATTTTCAAAGTGTGTGTTGCTGACGCACCTCAAATTCTGATCTTGGTGTATGTTTATTAAATATCAAATTAATTGTCGGTTAAAATTCTTTTTCAAGTCAATATGATTTCTAAACAGCAAGAAAATCTAAGCTATAGCACGCAAGGAATTAGCTTTTAAAGTCATTGCTGACGCACAATTTATTTGTTACACTTACGTGGAATTCAACTATAGTCATTATTTTTCATGATGTACGCATTTCAAATAGGACGATTGTTTTTGAAAATACCCTTTGTATATTATACAGTAGGATTCCTCTTACTTAAACTTTTTTTCCCCATTTTCCAGGTTCTGGTTCTTCAGTATCGTTCTCAACTTGATACGCGACGTCTACGAAATTGGCCGCATTTCCATGCGTGAAATTGAAGCGAGAAACAAGACGCGTTGGCACGCAGCTGCCAAACTTGATGCTCCCATCAACGGCTTCCCAAACAGTTTGGTGTCATTCGTGTATAGATTGGTGAGCAAGTGCCTGAAAGAACACCAAGATTTAGTATTGGACACCGTCAAAAATGGGTGTGACGTGTTCATACCGCTTTCCGGACTTGGTTACGTGCAAGTGTCTCCCGGCTTCGTCGGACTTTGCGGGGTTATATCTTCCCTGATCGGCATCTTAACAATTGTCAAGCCACAGACCAAGCTGCAGCCGAGTTGAAATTGCGCGTCCCGGATACGTAATTTTACATATAACCTGTGAACGCTGACCAAGAATTTACAGTTGTTGATATTGTTTTGAATAATAAAGATCTAATATAATTGAAAAAATGGAGAATTATTGTGAAAGTACACTTCAAAACCGACCAAAATATAATACATAATGTAAACTAATCTGTTGTATAGTGTTAACAGTAAAATACTAGGCCTAGTCTACGAGTCCAAGTCCAATAACCCAACGTGAAATCTCAATTGTAAACAAGTTCAAAGTAGATGGCCTACAAATGTGCTTGATTACAAAGGCATTCTTGAGTATGGAAACAATATGTATTCATTGGTGTTGAATCACAAGTTAAGAAATCATCTCTTTTATTGAAAGATTCTATAAAAATGAAGTATTACACGGCAGAATAAATCTATTGCATTTTTTAAAAATGTAATTTCTACACTATAAAGTCAGGCATGTGACAGTCTGTTCTGTCATCCAATCACACTAACAACTATTTTGGCATTGTCCTGAGAGATAGGCCACACATTTATGTACAGTAGTTTGCTGTCAACTACACTGCGTCCAAAAGAATCTCACTATGTGTATCGACTCGTAAATGTTTTTTTGCCAATAGTCACATCATGATTTAAACTGCAATCCAAAATGTAGCCTTTTGGCAAAGGGACAAAACAGTTCATAGTGAAGACACTGCGGCAATTCAGGTACTACTAAGTAGGGTGTTGTTTTTCTTATTTGGTAACAGGATTTTACAATGTAACATCTGCTTCTATCTCAAGTACTTCAGAATCTTCATGGCCATATTCATGGTTTATATTTGCCGACAGGAATGTGCAAATAACTTGAAAAAGTTTACTATTTCAAAGGGCATTAGTACTTTGCATCTTGTGAAATTCATCATGATACGCACAAATCTGCTCGGAATTCTGCAACAGAACTTCTTAATTTCAGGTAAAGGATGGGTTTCGTCCTTGTATACTTATGAGTAAAGGATTCGTCTCCTCTCGGACAAGTTGTTTGAACTCATAATTTTCCACCATTGAAATGAAATGTTTTGGAATGTAATTTCCTTGTACAAAATGTCTGTTTTTCTTTTAAAACGAAGAAACATACCCAATGAAAAGTATCCAATCTCAATACTTTGCCAAGAATCCCATGACCATTTTCACATTCCAATACTTTCCCAAGAATTGTATACTCATCAGTAGGCACACACACCCTGAACCAGTCTTTGAAAAATTCTGGCTATATGGCTACAAGTATAAACCCCAACACTACATGTAATGTTCTACTCGAGTAAAGTACACCGTCTTGCCTAACTTTGCGGGGAAATTGTAAATCCACTTGCCGCCTTTATGCAACATGCCATTAGGATCACGCCACATACCAGGTGGCATGAAAATGTCACAATGTTGGGCTCCTGGTTCCACAACACCGACAACCATCAAGTGGTCACCCAACAAAAACTGCTGTTTGATGGTCATCGATTCTGTATCATTGGGGCTAAGCCACCACAACGGCCGGACCAGAGGAGTCCTGTTCTTGGTTGCTTCTTCCGTCAAAGTTTTCAGTAATGGCACTATAAGAGTTCTCCGTAGAGTGATGTATTCCTTGGCGATGTTTTTCGTTTCCATGTCGTAATCCGACGGAAGAACCGAGAACTCGAGCACGGGAAAGAAAGCGCTGATCTCCATCCACCGAATGAACAACTCCTTATCTGGTAAAACCTGGCTTTTGTTTTTCATTAATTCCCCACCAACCGGTCCCGACATAACGAACGGATGACCCGCTAATCCGACCGACAACATTGCCGGAATGAGCGATTGCAAACCTAACGCTGAATCCCAATCCGATCTTCTGGCTGAAAGTTGAACAAAGCCGGGTGAACTGTGATTTTGAGTTGCAATGCAGGTACTGAACATGGTTCCTGTCTTGGCCGCAACATCGTTGTACAGTGTCGCGTACCTATCCTGCGAAACAAGCGGCTCCTTGGTTGTATGGTACGGCGGTATGGAAGTAGATTCTCCCCCGCAAAACTGCATACCGTCAACATTATACCTTGAATGAACCGATTTCAGCAAGTTACCGAACCATCTGGCAGCCTTTGGGTTCGTGAAGTCCACCATGACAACGCTGGACAGGTTATCCCAGTACGTTAAGCTAGGCACTCTACCAGTGATATCCCTAATCCACCAGCCTTCGTCTAGGAATTTGTGATAGTTGTTCGACCGGGTACTTACGTACGGGTGCACCCCGAGAACCACGCGGAAACCTTTGTTATGCATGATCCGCACCCAGCTTTTCGGATTCGGGAAGTCGGTCGTGTCGAATTGAAAATCCCCTTCGTTCTCCTGCCAACCCCTTTCCACGAGAAGAATACCGGGATGGTTTGGGTCGTAATCGAGAACGTCATCCGCAAAGTCGAAAAGCACCGATTCGTTGACCGAGTCCCCGTAACGCTGCCGGGTTGACCAAACTATATTATCGAGGGTGAAACCGAAATGGCTTGTCATGCCAACTTGCGACTTTAACTTGGAAGACGCGTGATCGTGAACGGCGCGCACATCTGAAGACGTGCATATGGTGTAAGACAGGTAAGGAAGGTGATGGTCCAAGCTCGCTGACGGCACCAAGTAAGGGTAGCTTCCGCTCAAGGCAGACTTGAAGCAGAGTTTGGCATTATTGGCATCTGCCGTCTGCCGGATTTGCAAAGGCAGGTGCGAGTCGATCATGATGACCGCACCTCTGGAAGACAACCAATAGCGTTCCAAGACAGTTCCAAATGCAGCTTCTGTTAAATTGGCCGTTTGCAAGTTGGTGTAATTGATGGATGAAGTTTCCAAATTCCAATGTTGGGGGTTTGTCTCGCCAACACCGAACCAGTGCGAGTCGAACACGTGGTAGCAATCTTCCAATACCACATCTTCCTCCATGGCCTGCCACTTGATTTTGTAACATTTCGACAATGCGGATTCATTGTCTGCAAGTATTGGAGCTATGCTTAAAGTGGCCAGCAAATACCAGCTCAGACATAGTGTCACGTTTTCTTCCATGCTTGGGAACGGGCAGCTGTAGGGTTGCATATCGTTGGGTAGACTTTTTCCAAGCTCACCGTACAACACTTCCTCCTTGGCCGCATTCATCACGTGAACTGCACGAGTGTTCTCGTCAAATTGGATTCTCTCGCCTATCATCACCTGAAACAATGTCAAATAATCATTTATTTTAGAAGCAGAAACATCACACAATTGTACATTTGGAAAACTATCATCGACTTGTGCTACTGTAGAAAAATTAGAACCAAGTTCGGATTAAAGAAGAAATATTTTGGTTTGTGTATTTGTGTAACTTTCCTTAATCGTTTGGTGTAATATTCTGGCAATGTTCCAGAATGTGTTCCCATTACTGTGTTCAAAGTATAAGTCCAAATTAATAAGGAAATAATTGTAAAGAAAGTAGCACACCTGTTGCATTCGAAGGAGGTACTGTTGATGATGTACGTACGTCAGCGCTATCATAAGAATCATGGCACAACACATGATCATCACGAAAGCCTTCAACTTGTATTCACGAGGTTGCTTTGGTCGCATGATGCCAGGTAGAGTGAACTACAAAGCAAATATTAATAGGTGGGAAGCTTGTATGAAATTTCGAAATAATTACGGTAAAAAGGACAGCAACCATTTGCTAAGAAATGAAGTATATACACGACTACACTTCACCTGTGAGAAGTTTGCAGCTAAACTAATACAAATTTTGTAGTTTAATTTGCAAAAAATAGTTTCTGCTCTTTGCACAAGTCTCAAATGCAAATTACCGTAGAATCAAAACACCGCATATTTGTTCTGATCTACGCAAAACAATGCTGCTTAGATTATATACTCGGTTATTTGCATTCATTTCACAAGTTAATTACTAGGATTTGTATTCTTGGCAAACTCCCAGATGGTACCAGGACCAAGGATTTTGTGTAAGAATTGCAGTGTTCATAAATGGATTATATAGGATGAGGAAATCATAAATGAAGGACTACTATGAACCCTGTATATTACAATTTCCTGCTCTTTTGTTCATGCAAGATTTCTGTAAATATTGTAAGCACAGACATATTGCAAATATATCTGATGGCATAAATGTTGTTGAATAAAATTTAATTCCTTATATATAGGTTTATACACACACCTAACTCACAACATGTTTCGGGTAAAAAGCTATCATCAGGTATCTAGAAAGGAGAAATATCCGAGTTTAACATACGTGAAGATGGACTTCAGTTCGATATATAGCTTTTGGTCACAGTTTTATCCTATCTTTAAAGTTTTAACTGAATTCCTTTTTTATGTCGAAATTTATTTGGATTTTTTTCTAATTGAACTCGTATATTTCCTCTTTTTAGATACTTGATGATGGGTTTTTACTTGAAACATGTTCTAAAAAACATGCCTATATGCCTGTGAGTAAGGTCTGTATAAACCTATAAATGTGAAAATCTCACACCCACAACTATACAGGGTGTTTCCTGTAACCCGAGACAACTCGGAATCTCGCGAAATATGTCTCGCACAAATAAATGTCTGAGGTGAGAAGTTAGTCATTGTAAGGGCTCAATCCCAGAAACGAGGGAATCTGTTCTCATCTGCAGAAAACAGCGACGGATTTTCACTGATTTCAGTGCCATCTGCTATGATTCGGAGAAATAGTCTCCAATAAAAGTTACTTATTTTTTAATGTACTTTCAGATTCCACCAAAAAAATTGGGGGTTCCCATTTGAAATTTGAGAGTTACCTCCTCTCCCACCCATACGGAGGGGTGGGGGCGGGCTAATTTTGGCACACACCGATTAAGCCCTTACAATGACTAACTTCTCACCTCAGACATTTATTTGTGTGAGACATATTTCGCGAGATTCCGAGTTGTCTCGGGTTACAGGAAACACCCTGTATAATGGTGTGACTATCGAGTGTTATTGCTTACCACAAATTTCTTTCGAAATGAACTGGTGGGTGAATGTGTTGGGGAAGGTGTTGGAGTAGAAGGGGGTGTTGATGATTCCGTTCTTTGCCATCCATGATCGTGAATATCTGTTGCACACAGCTCGAAACGTGAAGGTATCCTTCTGTCCTTCTTGGTCCTTACTTCCACTTTTGGCCCCAGGTCTCCTTGTAGAGGATGAGATTCTTGCAGGCATGCTGAAGCCTCCGAGTCACAACTGTTGCCATTCATATTAATACTGCGTTGTTTGGGGGGTCAAGCCATATAAGTAAACCCTTATAATTGCTTCTTATCTGCGACAGATAGAACAAACAAAAAAGAAAAATATTGACCAGTTTGGAGTTTGATGACCGATGACAACTGCGACTTCTATTACTACACTGCTCTTTTTTCATGCAATTATAATGTGCATTTCCACAAACAGTGGACATCACCAGGTATTATTTGCAGGTTTTGTGCTGCATTCATTGCATACTGAGGCACGCGGATTGAAAAACCATTGCGCGTGCTTAGATTTAATAAATGAAAGAGTTTATTTTCTGCTGACATGCGCTTTTCAAAAAGTCATCGTGGTAATAACAAAAAAAATACATCACGTATAAAGAATCCAGTGTTACTTTCTATCTAGCTGAATGTGCATTTTATGATTAGTGCAATGCAAGCCGGATAAGCTGGCACGAATTGCTCAACATGATGAAAGAAAGACAAGTTGACAAGATATTATATCTTCCACTTGAAAACCAGTTTTTTTTTCAAACTTCGATCAAGTTAGATTCATTAATTAGTATACCCAATTTACATTTAATGCCGCATTTCTTTTTTAAACTTACAAAGTTGAAAGACCATGATGCAAAATAAACGATTAAAATGAAATATTCCTACATATTACTATAAACAAGTCATTATA
>WWPM01022291.1:0-15087 GCA_023279145.1 Glomeris maerens
CAATAAGGGTTATATTATATAAATGATCTGCATAAGCATATAATTAAATAAACATACAAGACCACGTGTAATTCAATTCACATGCACCCAAAGCATATTAAGAATGTATATGTAACCATTAATTACTCATGCATTTATTTGAGGTTTCTCATATGCCAGATGGGACATTTGTTGATTATATGTACCGTATAGACGAGATATATCTTTTGAAGCATATTAAGGAATCCTTGCAATAGTGAAACTGTTCTTTCTTATTCCGGCATACAAAAAAAGATTGTGGAAAATGAAATGAAATTAATGTCACTGAATTAATAGAAGCTGAAATGAACTGAATAATTCGTATAATTCTCAGTATGACGACTGCAATATACTCATTCTGTTTCAGTAATTTTGTGGGAAAATTAATTAGTCCTACAGTGAATTTAAACAAACATTGTGTGCAATGAATTATTGATGTGCAACCTCTGATATTTGCGTGAACTTTCTCTAGATAAGTCCCCAAGCGCAGTTCCCAGGATCATCATTGAAATAGTAAATAGTCTTCATGTTTGCTTAGAGGCATATGAAGAAAAGGTTGGGTTTTTTTTTTACTTATTTATTTATATTTTTTTTCGTTTACTTCCAGGCCACTTATTTGCAGCAAGGAATGCAATTCCATGCTTGTCCATCATCTAGGCTTAGAATATCCATATACTGGCATATATCACATTCCTCCCTTTTCACATGAAAATTTGCTTCACATGCAACTGCTCTGAGCACCGATAGCGAAAAAATAAAAAGGAGAAAAGCAAACCATAAAAAATATAGCAAAGTTAATATTTTCATTTCAATATTATCTATACAAGATTCAGGAAACAAGATCAAGATCCAAATTGGTTATTATTTCATTCCCGTATCATCAAATATGTAGGGCCAAGATGGATTTTTATGCAAGCCCTCATCCATGTCTGAATTCATACATAAACAATTATTTTCGCATATAATTGTATATACAATTTTGTATAATTGTACACTATTTTTTAAGACCCAATTCAGCTGTATTATTTCAAAACATACAGTATATCAACACCCTGGCAGCTAATTTCTTCTATATACGGTAACATTTATGCTATGTCAGATTTATTTGTTCGTTATACTGATATACTGTATATAAGAATTTGTAACTTGCGCATTTTTAGTGCTCAGTTTATCTGCCTAATGTATGTTGTAATACACAACAATGTCGGCAAGAAATATTTGTGCAAACAGTCAAGTAAAATGAATTGAGCCAGAAACACAGTCAATAGCTTAAAACTACCTGTTGACTATAAAATTATGAGATATATCAAGTATATTCCAGAGTACCCCTACAGTTGTATTGAAGTTGTGTTGGAAATGCAGGCTTAGAATTAGCTAAAAATAATAATATCCAAAAAGATATACGTACGTCTCCATTAGCGATATAGTGAATGGTCAGCATCACTTTCCTTTTATGAACGAGTAAAATCGATAGTTCTCAATCATCCATTAATTTTGAAACCGCACCCAACCTGCCGGAATCAGAACCAATCACTCATACACCACGTCTCATTAATTGCAGCGAAAATAACCTCATAATGTGTGCATGAACAACAAACAAGCAAGGTAATAACTCTCGTGAAATTAGACTCGTGCGTGCAGAGAAGGCAGCCCTACAATTAGTGGCAAGATTTAAGAAACTCACAAATCCCAGTCAAATGGGCCTCTTTAATTCCTATTTAGGGACTCAATAAACTTGGTATGCGGGCATTTAACTAATTAAAGCGGCCACCTTTGATGATTAACACGCAACCAGAAAATCTCGCGTAAAATTTCCCAAAATAACATTTCGCCTATTTCCTGATTACATATAATATTTGGTAAGCAATTGCACTCCACTTCGTGGTTTTAAAACTATTTGGGGAATATAGCAATAATCCCACATTCATAATCCCATTTCGGTTCAAACTTGTGTTAGATACTTCACTCGGAAATGGATAAATACAATTGAAACCCCTCCCATGTTTGGAGTATCTAATCAATCACAATTACGCCTCCAAGTTGATTTCAAAAATATAAAATTGCCAAAAGAAGTATTTTAGGGTTGTAATGGACAACTGCCAATAAGAAATGGGTTCTTCTTGAGCTGAAAATGACTGAACGTGATAATGCCAAAATCCTTATATTATCAATTCTAGTGCAGTATTACCGAAAGGTGGGGTGGAAAAAAGTGTTCAAATTGTACTTCAAATCACCTTAACATCACCAAGAAATTTCTTGGATTTTGTAATCGGATTCCGGCTGAAAGATGAAAGGACCGAGTAAACGGCCCATTGGTTGCTCTGGGAATCAATTCAGTCTCAACACTCAGTCAGGCATTTGAAAACGGAACTTAATGGTTCTGTTTACGAAACGCATAGCCAACATGAAAAATGTATAAAGAATAGAGCAAAAGAAAGATTCACACACCCTGCTTTTCACTCGTGCAAATATAAGTGAAAAGCATGCTAATTCCACTAATTTATCCTATTCGGAGAAAAGCATATTCAACAAAAACATTTTCACAAATCATCATCATGCGATCCGCTGCGCAAGAGATTCCTATTTTGGAATAATACTCATATACCAAATGAGTTTCGGTTATGAAAAAAGTAATGCAAAAACTACAAGTCAATAAAGAGTTATTCAAAAAAATACGAGACTTGCTTCATTAGTATAATTGAAAATCACTTCACAAAATAAATGCCTCTGAAAAAACTGAAATGAGCAATATGCATGCAATTAAATTAGGTAAAACCACAGTAAAATGTTATTTTGCAACGATATCTACAGCTCTGAAAAATTAAATGTATGCATTGTATTTTCCTTTCAGTAATTTTATTTGAAACGCTTTAGGTTAGAAGTGTTAGAAATAGTGCAAAGAAATAAACAAGCAACTATTTGAAGGCGTTTGTGTTTACTGTTGATAAACTCTCCCTGACACTTATCAAAGTTTATCAGAATCTTAAGCCCCCTGAATTGATTACATCATTTATAGATAGCCCCCGTATTAAGCCACCTTTGTAATGTGGAATCTTGTCATTTTGAAATTGAGAAAATCCGAAAGTTGGGATATAAACCTGATTTATAACCAATGCACTATCTTTCCCATTTACGAGCAATGTAAGCATTTGGTGCTTTAAAAAAATGTTAATCTAAATCGATTTTTGTAACATATATATAGATAGCCACTTTAGCCGCAATAAAACCGAAACCATGTCATTGAATTCGCATGAAAATATGTCAACAAATGTTATTTTGTTATTGATGACCGTTCAAATAGCCACAGGACAACTTTTGATAAAATCTACTGGAATTCACCGTTTCGCATTTAAAATAAAATGAGGGTATAAATAAAAATTGAGCTGAAAGATGGCTGAAGGAGAAATTGAGGAACAAAAGGGCAAAAGAAATCCCTCATGTCACTCGAAAATGACGCCAACAGACTCGAAAAAATAAAATGTATTTTTCTGCAAAAGGGGATATAGAGATACTTTGAATATTTCATCCCTTTTTCCTTTGCATTAATACCATCCTGCATTTCAATTTGCCTGTCGTTTCATCCCAAGTTTGATCATCTGAGCTCGCTAAAAAAAACACAAATTCTGAAGAGTAAAAAAAAAGAAATAAGAAATGGAAAGGAACTGCTTTGAAATGAAGGATACGATTTAGGAAATAATATTCCGAAGCAATTCATTAATTTAATTCAGACTTGTAAACATCCAACTGTGCTATATTACAGTAGAACCTCTCTAATCTGGATTCTCTGCACATACCCCGGATCCCTTCTTATTCCTGATGATTTCTCATGCCCAGAACAAGGCATAGGTTTTGAATTTATACACATAGGACGAAGTTTGCAATCCAGTATATATATATACCTTCAGCACCCCCATAATCCGGACATGCATATCTTGATACACAACTGTATCAACAATGCATGTTGTCATATACTGTACGTGTGGATTAGTGAAATTTACAAGATTGGCGTATCAGATCATAGCCACTATACTATAATTTAGTTTTTTTTAATGCATGGCTATTATTATTGCGTATCCCAGAGTTCTACTTTCTGTGCAATATAATCTTAAACCTTCCATGTTGCATTTCATTAAGCTGTAGTAGTTTATCCGCAAATATAACCTAAATTACACGGTCGAATGTGCGAAGAGGATCAGGATCCGGAAAACTTCCTCCGTAATCCGGTCGATCTCTAACTGTCCGGATTTAGAGGTTCTAATCCCACAAACCCATATACACATGCATAAACTTTGATGCGAATATGAGGATATGATCTTAAATCGTAAAATAGCCAAGTGTGAACATACAGAAAAATAAATCGAGGATAATTGAGCATTTCAAAGCCAAAAGAGGATCACATCATATTAAATCCTGTGAAGGAGAAGACTGCAGTCATTCTTCTCGGGATAATACACACCTATTTAACTTAATAAAACTGACTATATACAAACTGTATTATTTCACTCTGGTTCATACTCGACTTCAAACTATCTCTTTGATCCATGTATGTATGCATACATACATATACATGCATTCATATTCATGTATATATAACATAACATGGGACTGTGCATGTGTTTATTTGTGAGAAAAGCAGCTTATCGAAATATGAATCTTTTACTGCTCATCAAGGGTGGCAAAATAATAAAGTTGATGTTGGGTTTTATTGCATATTGCAGCAAATAACGCGTTGCAAAAGCAACTGTGTAAATATTTCTCAATGTGATAATAATATGAAGACAACATGGGCGAGATCAGTGCATCGTTAAAGCCTAACTAAAACGCATTTTACCGAATACTAAAGTAGCATCAAGTATGCTGAAACGACCCAATCAACCTCTCCCTGGTGTCACTTTAAAAGCGACAATTCCGCTAACTTTTTTTTTATTGTGCACCAACAACAACTTCAATTTTCAGCCTACAATCAGCACACAGAAAAATCTGACTGCTTCAACAAAACGTTATATTGCTTGTAATATACTTTTTTACGGAATTTGCATAATAAAAACACATCCTATTCAAATCCCTACTCATATATCTTTATGTGTAACTGTATAATAGTTTCAAATGAAATGCGCGCAATAAAATTTTATTTTTCTAGTCATTCAACAAATACGTATACTGTATATCCTCGTATCTTGGATGCAGCCAAACAGACTGCCAATATAATTATTTTCTTACATCTTCATTGCAAAGTGAAATTTGAAAAACATTACAATCATTATTCTAAAATAAACAGAATGCAATACAAGTGCAAACGCGGGTCTGATATTTGCCATGATAGGAAATTAACATTCTGATAAAACATCTTCAAGCAATTCGACATTGGAGACATAAAATACACAATCAATTCGTGATTAATGAACTAATTGCAAATGCACCAACTTCAGACGGAATTTTGTTTGCTGATAATTTCCTGCATGCGATATCAAACGTTGCAAATTTTTATTTTAATTTTCACCAGAAATCTACAGCAAACAATAAATTTGCGTAGGCAGTGCAAAAAAATATAATTTCGGCAAATTGTTAATTTATAAATGCTGAAATTAAGGTATCAGGTCCCATCTTCTCGGCATATGTATGTCTCAGATTTCACTTTACATTGAATTGGAGAGTCTTTCAGTGGGCCATATAAGTAGGTCTTGTAATTCACGGTCGGTTGGACTTTAGCCAAACCACTTCTTGAAGTTCAATGCATAGAAGATTAGGAAGAATAAGAAAGGAAACCCATTAAAATACCCATCGTTTATGGAAATCTTATGCAGATGGCACTGCAGCTCGAGGGTTACTGTCATTCAAATGCAATAACCCATCATAAAACATATAGTAGACAAAATAAATTCAAATACATAGTTGGTAGCCTTATACACTTCCTTTAATAACAGTGTGACAATGTCAATATGCAAACACAGCGATTGTTTATCGCACCAGGACACAAACTTTTTAAACAAACAAACTAAAACAAATTTTAATGTCATGTCAGTGCCTTCAGTCTGAAAGTACATTTATGATAATATACTGTACTAGTCCTTGAGGAATTGACAACAAAAATTTAAATAATCTTTAATATCTGCTAATATTTTATATATGGACGGTCCTTAAACATGTTATGTACCCAATAATGTTAATGTTGTTTCTCCAAGTGTTCATCAGACAGGATCAATGTGCTAATTTTCACCACAGGTTGTGCACCTACACTGATATCTACAGTTATTATGAGGTTATACTACCGGACTTTTCATATTCCAACATCTCTCCGTGGAATAATCCGGAAAGGCCTTGCTCCCAATTATATGGGATTGCACTGACTTTACTGCACTTGGTTCAGGATATGTGCCTGATGATTTATATCCTGGCCTATTGACTCGTGCAGCGCCAGCCAGTAATTGGATTGCCAATTTTCTTTACGAGCTTGATAAGAATATTGAAAGTGATATTCTGCATATTTGCAATTTCTACTTTTCTGAATAACCATTTCACTATTTAACTCCTCCTTTTTCTTGGTATAATTTACGAGCATAAAATTGTGCTTCCTTTTATTTTATTTTACTTCGTCTTCCAGACTACCGAAATTCTCAACCAACTGGGGAAATATTTAATACTAGCATTTATTGGCGTATTCATCACTAGTTACGACCGAGAGAGAGAGAGAGCACAATAAAAATTTCCTCTGTGTCGAAAACATCAGCCAATGTTGTCGAAAAATCAAAAATTAATGTAACTGTCTTGAAACAGTGTGTCCCGTCTGAATGGTCTCAAATAACAATGCTAAAGCCACAGGAAGTGTACAGGCGGCTCGAGAGGACAGCCACCAATGCGCCACAGAATGCAGTGGCCCCGGACACTGTGAATGCTCCCATTCAGTTGCATGTACGAGGGCAGAACGAAAAGTAATGCCTGTTTGCCTGTAACTTATTTAGTTTTTGACCGATTTTAAAAATCCTTTCACGGAATGAAAGTTTCATATGTCCAGCACACGGGACAATGTTCACTTTTCGACATAGTCCCCTTTTTTCCCACGCACACGCGCCAAAGATGAACAAGTTTTGTATTCCGTTGGCAAAGAAATCTACTGACTGATCGCGGCACCACTTTCGAACTGCTGCCTTAACCTCACCATCCCTGGTGAATCTCTGCTCCTTGAGGTGCTCCTTGAGCTTGAGGAAGAGGTGAAAATATTAGGGAGCAAGGCAAAAAAACAAAACAATTAAGAAAGTAGAAACTATTGCATTGCAAAATACTGCATGTCCAGATAACAAGGCCCTCCAAAACACAACTCATTCGCTGCACGTCTTTTACGGATTACCCCCTTTCCTCCAAGAAGTTAAATAAAATTCTGGCCACACTAAAGGCTGGGATGTACTTTGAATTTTGTATACGACTTACCTGGGTCGATCTACATGATGTACAATTTGCAATTTCAATTTTTAGTGTGTGGCTTCTCATTTGAGGCTTGTGCCCAAAGTAACAGAATGGAACCTGCGTGCAAGGATATTAGCCTAGATCCGAGTTACATAACGTATTGGTTGGCATTATGACCCATAATTTCGATGTGCTCTAGTAAGTCTTCCGGGAAAAAAAATCAAAACCAGCAGCGAAAAACGATAGCAAGCATGCTATAAAATAAATCCCCAGGTCTCTCGGATTGAAATTCGGGTTATGGCATTTTTGGGGAGGATGAATTCAGCTTCGGCCATAACGTCCATATACTGCGCACATATTTGTTGGCTATACTGTATATGGTGCAGCTAGACCTATAGTAAGTCAATGGATAGAAAACTTGCATTTATCAAATTTTACCCCAGCCTAAAACACAGGGAAAAGGGGGATCTGGTAAACCAATCGCAGGGTTTCACATCTCATCCATCAATTCTTCCATTTAAACTGCTATGTCACCCATAAAACCCAGGTTTTGTTTGGATGTTTTCACGAAATGTCATTTTCCGTCTATCGTCAAGAGCCGTGTAAGTTTTCCTCATGAATTCAACATGCATATGTGAATAAATCAGCATGCCAAAATAGAGAAGGGAAAGAGAAATAAGAAAACATTTATTTACTAGTATAGAGTAAAAGCTTCATTTTGCATATTAGACTGTCTACTTAGGAATGAAAAAACATGTGATCAACAGTGTGCTTAGTGCGAAATTTATTAAAACTAATGTGTAACCAATGGGTATAACTGAAACCCGAATAAAGACTGTGTAAACTATGCTCTTATTCAACAATAGATTCGTTTCAAAGTTTTTCACTGGATAGTTCAATGATAGGCTAGTTTCATTGAGCAAAATGTACGTGGTAGAATATGGTGGTGGAATTTCTTCTACATTCTAACCATCAAACCTTGCAAGGGAAAATATGGTTTGTCTGTTGTAAGGTTGCAGAAGGAAAAAACATTAAACATGAGGTTTTTAGGAATTGAAGTTGCCAAAGTAAATTATAGTAACTGTCCTATATAGATGCCACTTTGTGAATCGATTCAATCTAGAAAATCGGAGAAATAGAAAAAAAAGGCGCAAATGCTTACGGTTTCACTTTTAAAATTTAATGATGGGAATGGAAGACATTCTGGGTGGAAAGTAACATACAGGTACAATCTTCACACTTCTATTGGACCCACATGGGATCATCATCGATTGAGAGAGCACTTTCTAACGAATGACACGCTGGCTCAGGGGTTAAACGGGTAACAGGAAAGAAAGTGAAAGGAACGGAGAGTGAAAAAAAATCTGGTTTTTGCTTTTTGGTCATTCGCTGATAACGAACCTGAAAAGTTAGGTTGAAGCTCCTGCATCAAATTCAATGGCGACAATGTGTCACAAGATATAATAAGAATGGCTTTTGATGCGAATGCAGTGAACGTTGGAGTCGGTCGTTCACAGAGTGCAAGAAAATATTTCGTCTCCCAAGCAATTTATTATGATTTTTCCACGCATCTGAACTTTTATATAACAAAAAAGCTTCCTCACAACTTGTCTATGTATACATATTTGCCTATGTGCATTGGTTCAAATTGCATTTTGTATTCACTGCCAAGAAATCTGTGCCTGCAGTAGTCGCTCTTGAAATGTATTCCACAGCTGTGAGAATTAAACTATGCAACAGCTGATATACGGAGATCCCTAAAAATATATCACAGTTCTCAATGCAATGTCTCTAACTGCACAACCAACAATAACCGCGCCCCTAGATACTTATAAACGCGCTCTCCCAGCTAATTTTGTAATGTTCAGCGAATGCTCTGTGCGTTTAAGCATGGGGAAGTACGGCAGAAATATGATTCTTATAGTAAAACCTCCTTTTAGTGTTAACATTAATTCAGAGAACATCTGAACTTTTGTCATGCGAGATTTTGTGAGAAACACACCAAAATATTTTTCATCATATTTTCTGCTAAATTAAGCCAATTATCATAAAACATTTTCACGTCGTTTCTCAAATTTGTCATAAAATGATGTGGTCATTTATTTTCATATATTTTATGACCAGCCTAATGTTAAATAAGGGAGCATTCATAAAGCTGTGACGCTACGCGTAGATACTTGATATTATATACCTAAATATAGGGTGTTGCCGAATTTTATTGGACAAACTGACAGGGTATATTCTCTGCACAAAAAGAAGACTTAAAGTTCCTATGAACACTAGTCCGGAAATGCTTAGATTTTTAAGTAGGAAATACATAAAATGTGACATCCAGAATTCATGCTCCCCCACATCTTTCCATTGATCATTCATTATGCGTTCCTAATAAAGATGCGGGGAGCATGAATTATGGATGTCACATTTTATGTAGGTCCTACTTAAAAACCTAAGCATTTCCGGACCAGTGTAGGGAATATACCCTGACAGTTTGTCCAACGAATTCAGCAAACACCACGTATATACAAATGTTGTTTGTTAAATACAAATTATTGCAGTTACATGTACCCATGTTCTATAATTATCGATATTTCATACTAAAATATTAATGGCAGTAATTTCCAACATAAAAACTATTTTTTTAAATTGTTTATAGGTAAATGACACATTCCATGTTAAAAAGTTGGCGCTGACTTTCATAAACACAGTTAGCGCAGCTGGCTGACAGAATTATTGTTCACTAATTTGTAGCAGTAAAAATTAAAAGCACAAAATATATTAGTTGACATGGTGGGGGGCCGGTGCCAAAAAAGCTAATTTTTTAGAAGCTTCTTTATGAATGCTCCCTAATGTATTAATTAATCTGATTTTTCGAGCAACGACGTACAGAATTTCATTACAATTGGCTTAATTTTGTAGAAGATATGATGAAAAATATTTTGGCGTGTTCTTTTATGCCTCACAGTGCAGTTTCGCAGCCAAAATCGATTCAAATTTGGAGCCAGTTTGTGATGCGGTAGCGGTTTTCTCGCTTTCAGGTCGCTGTATTTATGCTAGATTTTTGGTAGCTAGAAAACGAGAAATGGCGATCGCAGCACTGGATGTTGGTTATACGTTGTTGTACGCGCTTTTCTCCCTATGTATTGTCTTCCCACCGACTGAATTTGTGGCCGCAGGCTTCACAGTGTCTTCAATATTCTCGAGCATTCTGGGAAGCGAGGAATTTCAATTTACCCAGTACCATATTCGCAGAACAACATTAACACTCATCATTCACTCGTTTATTCCAGTGGGTAAGTCCACAATTTAAACCCAAAATTATGCTACGTAAATCGAAATTACAATCACATTACAGAACCATATATATCACTTTTGTTGCAGGGTATATTACATACACATTTAACAATGCTCAATATATAAAGAACAAATTTTCTCCACATGTACAATACAAAGAACTTGTATAAAATTGTATTTGAAGGCATTTTTAAATAAATATAGTTTAAAAGTTAGGAAATATGGTTACAATATTATTGCCTAGGTTTGCGCAATAATAATTAGAATTTAATCAACATTTAAACATTAAAACAAAGGTAGATTTTGCTAATTAGAATCCGTCAGATGGCGCCAGTTGAGGAGTAATTTATATAGGCATTTGTCGGTCAGTTACACTCTACTTATACTGGCTGACAAATATATTTTTAAAAAACCTATTGTATTAGATATATAAATAAATGGAAACAAATGATTATTCTTGCCAGCTTAAATCAATACGTTGCCATCTGCGCAATGGTTGCCAAGGTACACATTTTTGAACACAAACCCGTTGATAATAAACTCATTTATCGTTTTAAACCTAGAAAACAATAAAGCTGTAAAAAATGGCGGTTAAAGCAGGAACTGGTCTTAAAAATAAACGAGCAATTATTTTAATTAATAGATTTTGACATAACATGGCCTAAACTGATCTCAAAAAATTAAAGGATAAATATTTTTGAATTGATAACCTTAAAAATGGTAACATTTTCAAGTGGAAATTGGTCCACGTTACATTTTTTTAGATATCTCTCACATACATATATGGATGTGATATGGATTTCTTTTTACGTGAAAAGGTTTGAGATGTAAATTGTTGAAACTATTAAAAACTATTATTTTAAAATCCCATAAATAATTATAAGTTAAAGTAAGATGGAGATGTCGTTTATGAAACAGTTCGCAGCATATTTTTGTAAAGAGTTATTATAGAACTTTTATTATATACAAAAATATGAAAACTGAACTTTATCATCCTTGAATTAACACACAATTTAGAGCATGTCAGATTGAAAGTTTTCCGTTATATTTCTAAAGGATATGTATTTGGTCTGAGGGAAATGAACACCATGTATGAGAGTGGAGTCGCAGCAACTGTTTGGAAAATCATGATGTCTGCGGCCATCTTTGTGCCCCTTGGGGTCCTTGCATTGGCCATTTACTGGAGAGGAAAGGGCTCGTGGGACAATCATCCCATAGCAAAGTGTTTGGCCTTATACAGTGAAGGTTCGCATTGGACACCGACAGCATCTGATATAAATGTCCAGTTCCGAAGAGTGGACAAGTTCGCCACTGCGGCTAACTCCTACATAAGGATTGTTGCCACCGAATCTTGGTTTATAAAGGTCCAAACCCATTTTCTCACTCCTTTTTTCCAACTCTGAACAACACTTTTGTAGTTACAATGGTGTGTATTTTAATTAAATATCGAAGAAGTGTTATACTACATATCCTTGTACAGGAAAGCTAGGTTTAAAATAATCACTATGAAAGCTAGGAATATTACAGTTCCAAGTAATAAATCACTGTTTGAAAATTTTTTAAATGCGTATATTTATCACCCGAAAATCAATTTCTCTTCAAGAAAACCGATACTTTCCAGAAAAAATACCGGTACTACTTGGATGGATTAAAAAGTAATTATCACTTCAGAGGAAAAATGCTATATAAATATAGCATTGCATTTCCTTTTGGTCACAATTCGGATTGGTTTCAAAAACGTAATACAAATTATACGAGTGTAAAGTAATATTGATATTTTGCAGGTTCAACAGTACACTGTGAAAATAGCACACCAGGATGACATACAACTGATGATGATAGGCAGCGAGGAACACACTTTGACGCATCTTAATTCCACGAGCGTGCAGTTCCTCAACTTGCTCGTGACGTGCGTCAGGCCCCAAATCGGAACCTTCAGCATCAGGTAATTAAGCAATCACACCGAGCACGGAATGCAATCGTTTCACACAACTTGATTCCCAAATTACGTGTCATTCTAGGTTGAGTTCGCTGGAGTACGGGGACCTGCGCGAAAAACTGCAGAGGCCCGTGGTGAACGCGAACAACGTGGCCGTGCATAAGACTCTGAGTGATCGTTTCCTAGACGCTTTCAAAGATCAAGTCATGCTGAATTCTCGGTATCATATGCCAACAGGAAGTGAAGTACGTATATAAATCTTCAACAGAAATTATCATCTTGTAGTACGTATGTCTCGGATTGGAGTTGTATTCGGGTAAGTTTGTGTACGCGTTGATGGAAACAACGCGCATTTTCAAGTTATTACTTGGATTTATCAGTGAGGAGTTGTACCATTAGTATTGCTGCAAATTAATAAAACTGTACAATATTTGCGAATATACCACAATTTCCGTATAGTTAAATATTGCTTTAATTTTTATTAAAAAAATGGACGTAAGAAATCATAACTGTTGGCTACATTCAGTCTTATCTTGATACACCAAATTCATGAATTTGAAAATCGGAATATTGTAATGAGCAAATTCTGATTGTTACATGATATTATAATGAAACCCTTCGGATCATAACTCCTATTATTTAATAATTATAAGATAAGGTATCTGGTGTGTATATAGAGAGAGAGTGGCATAGGAGTGACAGTAAAAGGAGACGTTACAGGGCAAAGGAAGCCATTACGTATAAGGGTGTTTTAGGTGCATGGGCATCGATGCGGATATAAAGTGATTAAAAGTGGCCCACAGCCAGTGTGTCACCTGAGGTCGTAAACAATCAAATTACGGGAGGAGGAGGAGGAGGATGAAAAAAAGAAGACTAATGAAGGGACCTGGGAGCGAACTGAGCCCAAGGATTACAGAGCAACTCCTCCACCTCCAAAATCCATTACACCTTCGTTGGCCGCGCTCAGCACCGATCGATATACGTAAACTGGGCTAAGCAGCCGTGCAACCAATCTCCATCTTCTCCCTTATATACACTCTATTCTCTGCTGCCAACATAACGATTGATTGCATTCCATAACTTTCATCCCTTGGAAACAAAACAAAAAATATATCCATACAGGTCCTTACTGCTAAGACCTTAAAGAGTAAACTCATCTGGAAACCAAGCCTAGTCCCCTTTAAAGTATATTGCAATTGATCATGTATGGTAAAATCAAATTATAAAAAAATTGGTTCAGTGCATTTCATCAATATACACAATCTTGGAATCCTGTGAGCTGAAATTGCAGCAAATTATACAAATGGTTTTCGAATCAGAAATTTGAAACCAATAACAAGAAGCAGTTGATTTTTTTCTGTTATCAGTGCTCACAAAGTCCTTATACAAAGTAGTTTGGTAACTGGTTGCGTTTCCTCTGCAAAATAATGTCTGTCAAATATATAATTCTCAGAATTTCTATATGAATGTTAAATAAGAAAACTACGCGACTACGCTCAGTCATTCATAATTATTTCAAACTGCTGGTGGGAAAATTACAAATGCCATCATCGCACATGTTACTAGCAGACGTGTGTATTGCTGCGGCATAATTGTTTGAAAATGTAATTGCCGTTCAAAATTGAAAACTTTTTCCAATGTATGTCATTGTCGTTCAAACATGAAACTCAACATTACATATAAATGAGTTCGTGTGTAGCTTTGGGAAATGTGATAATTAATGTGGGAAATAACTAGCCGTGATGTCATCTTTCTAGTTGCAGTCTGCAAACATTAAGCTAGTTTATGACTGGTTTTTGAGATTATGACACAAGGATGTCAACCATGAACATAATGACTGCGCGAGTATAATCAAATATGGATACCGCATGAATATATGCTGCACAAGGGCGACAATGAATTGGCATTTCGCATTGTGCGTTGTTTCCTCGTGGGAAAATAACTTCCACGTGCCAAATGCTCATTTTCCATTCCGTTGAATTCACAAAAATTCTCAATTGGCTCTATATTTCAGGATCTGGAAGCGTGCATCGGATGTACGCAAGCCACGGCTAACATGAAGTTACAGAAACTGTGTTCTTCCGAAGATTGTGTGCAATGCAACTGTCGTCCTATGTGGTGTTTGTCATGCATGGGAAAGTGGTGGGCCAGTCGACAGGACCAGGATCAACCGAGTACGTGGATGGGAGGCCGGACACCGTGTCCGCTGTGCCGATCCGTGTTCTGCATGCTGGACGTTTGCCTTGTTGAAACTGCCACGTGACGTTTCTTATTGCTCCTGTGTACGTTGTTATAAAGTGAATTAAATACGCAAATGTATTTTATTAATTTTGAAGTCTGTATATATATGTATGCATGTGGATCGGTGAACTTCAAATATGGGAGTAAATTGTGCAGGATTAATTACGCTTGCGCGGTAAAATGCAATGAAAAAGAAA
>WWPM01022292.1:0-30015 GCA_023279145.1 Glomeris maerens
TGCTCCATTTTTAAATACATAATTTCAACATTTTATTGTAGATAATCAACAGAAATTCTTACGATTGAAATCTGCAGACTTTCTGCAGAAAAACTTCAGAAATACGGGGTTTAAATTTTATGTTTAGCATATTTCTTACTTTGGAAGTGCCACAAATTACATATTTTATTGCTCAAAATGTGATTTCAACGAATGCTTGATTGGTTAAACAGGAACATTTAAACTAGAACTATGTATACTAAAACCCTTTCCGGTCGAGTGACTTTAATAATTACAATTGGCAATGAATACCAAAATAAAGGAAATATAAACAAAACCAATATTTCAGTTACTTTCCCAAGAGAAACGGTTCTGTAGAAAGTTGTCAGGGATTTATTTACCTGTGGTCACAGTATGTGAATTTCCCATCGAGGCTGTGCTGTGAAATGAACTCATTCTGGCAAGTTGCAGAAGACATTTGCAACACTGGCTGAACTTTAGCTGGTTTCACCATTGCCACCAGAAGTTTCTCGGTCTTCTGACCATCTGGCATAAAGATAATCACATATAGCATTAAAAATTCCAGTCCTGCAGAAGAACAAACAAATATTTCACCTACTATTTATAATTGCACATAAAACAATTTGATACAAATACAGACTCGCTTTAATCATTTCCAGACAACAGATGGTAAATTATCCCAAAAATGAAACTCTTGGGGGTAATGAGGACGCAATTTAGACAAAATTTCCTTCCTTGTTACAACATTATCCAAATCACTCTAGCATCGAAATAATGACCCGATTTAGCTGCTATTGCATCAAAAATTTAAACATCATTCTTCCCAAAACCTGGATTTATTTCATACTTTTTTATATTTGTCATATAAACAGATTCAATAAACCTTTTGAATTTAAATAACGATTTTCCCCTTTCCAAATACATTTCGATATAAGAGATGATAGGAATTAATTTGCAAAGGGAGTTTCGGTGTTACTAAACTCGTAATAGATGCACTCAGTCACACAGAAATCCAATATACAAGTACAGTATGAAAACCATGTTGACAGTGGAGTTTGATGGAGAAGGGATTCAGTGACATGAGCTCGATTTTACGAACTTGAAATTCTCTATTGAGCTCGAATTATTTGCGCAAATAATAAAGATGTTTTTCAGTATACATACATACACATGCCATCGTCCGTATTTTACAGCCTCAATCTTTATAACCTCTCGTAGCTAACACAATTGGGCATCAACTGTCTCCATCCATCATTTTATGGATCATATAATTCACATGTTAGTATTTTATGTCCGTATTTATCCCGTTATTTTACATACAAATGCTCTTATAATAATAAAATTTCATGCATTGCACTTTGGCAGAGTTCATATAGGGTACAATGCTTTTAATCCACAAATTCCTCACTTTCCCCATCATATTTTCTCTCGCCATATACTACATATATACAAGATTATAAAGATATTAGTGTTAAAAGTTATACAATAAGTTTCACAAATATCTGGACCCGAATTAATATTATCATCGTTCATTCTTGTTATAATATACATAACTGAATTCATTATTTGTTGATACTATATTTGGATTCTTCCCCAATTACAGCAACTTAAAAACAAAACAAAGATCTCTCAACTGTTACGTAATTAAATAGATATGATTATTGGATTGACTAGTTTCGGCCATCATGAGGTTAAAAATGGGGAAAAAAACTTACAAAATATCACAGGAAAAACATCCAGAAAGTTAGAAAAGACACTACGAATCATCCAGCTGGCAAAGCATTGTCCATCTTGAATTTGAACAAACAGTAGATCCGTAAAAAGCAGTTCAGAAAGATTAATTAAAAAACCTTCATTAAAAAAACGATTGAAACTCCAAAATCCTCGAAGGGAAACATCACACACAGCATAAATATGCTATTCTTGTCCATATTTTATAACAAAAACTCCTCTGTTATTAAACTTCTGCAAGTAAATATAAAGTAAAATCCAACAAACTTCGGCCCTTTCAAATTCTCTCACCTAAAATCGCATTGACAATTTGTTTGACTGCCACTTTGTGCATCTCTGTATAACTTTCATAGTTTACAATTTACCCCCAGGCCCTTGCACACAAAATGCAACTATGGACACCAGTTTCTCTCTATACAAATGAGACTTTACAAGTGATTGTGAGCAAGTCTTACACACACATCCCTTGAATAACAAACACGAGAATAACCTCTGAAAAATGTTAATCGTTTGCATCCTGTCACGGATACGATTCCAACAGCAAAACCCACTGAAGCAACTCACAAAAACACGAAGGGAAAAAGGGGAAAAAAGTGAAAAGAAACAGAAAAGACAAGCTTGATAGCGTGCAGGAATTATTATTCTTCTTAAAAAAAAACCTAAACACATGTGGTGTATGTTGTGTACCTGGTTGTTTGGATTCAGCGAGAAGCCGGCCCATGCGATGAACTTCTCGAACACGGCCCATCACATGTACCAACTCGTAATTTGCAGCCACTGCTTTGAATCTGTTACTCACACTCATGCAACAGAAGAAATTGCACTGATTCCCACCATTTGAAGTCACTGGAGGAGAAAAACAAAAAAAAACAAGCATTGATTACGAAACAGCAGCATGGAAGGAAAAAATCTATAGTCAAACCCATCAAAAAATTGCACAAAATCTCATTGGCTGCTGCCTGACCAATAGCAGACAACCAACCACTGTCGCCATCTGTCGGCCAGTCAAAATACTGCAGGCTATCAAGTGAAAAATCTTCTAAGTTATATAAGAAACACAGGAAAATTCAATCGAAATTTTATGAATATTTTAGATTTTATAACTTATTTGAAAATTGCATGTTGCCAGGCAGAAAATTCAAAAGGTTTAAAGAAATATAGGAACACATACCTAACAATTACGCAGGGATATGGGAATTTAAAAACAGTTGATTTATAATAACTAAGCCTTTGCACACAGAGTTTTATTTTTCGTGGAACTATTAGCAAAATTATATTTGTATAAAATAAACACTGGAATATCGCAAATTATTAGGAATTTCTTTGGAAATATTGGGTAATATAGGAATACTTGACAGCCTGCTAATGACCCAGTAATTATTCATTTATCAATGTTTTTTTCATATAGGAACATTGCAAATAGAATACATAGGACATAGGAAAGAACCACATTACATTTGTGGTCGTTAATGTCACTGACTGACCGAAATATATTAGGCTACAACTACTAATTCCACATGAGAAGGGACCAATAAAATTAATGAGCATCCATTTTGGTTGACATGAAACAAGGTTCAATGTCAGCTAGGTGATCAACAAGGATACATTATACTATATGTACGTGCCAGTCAAATAATTAGCCAGTTACAGGGTGGACGTAAAGTCCGTTGCCCCCGAAAAAAACTTCTACATTATCACATACATATATTACAAATCGGAAAACGCCTTCAATGTTATCCAAAACTTTGTAAATACAAAAGCTAGAGCAATCGTTCAAATTAGTACATTGAAATTTAGTACCACAGAGCAACTTTTAAGTGAAATGAAGCGGCAACAAATTTATTAGTTTTGACAATTTCACTTGAAGGTTAAATCACATTAAGATGGGGTATATGCAATTTCAAAAGGTCACAATGCAATACATTGCAGATACTACATAACAATTGAAATGACTGTTAGCGTTTCTGTTAATCAAAATAATCACAAACAAGTTACAAAATAGTGATTAACGGTGTTATCACGTTGATAACGATTTGGAGTGAATTTTCGATGCCATTGCTTGTATACACAACCAAGCACAATTGACAGTTAAGTGTTTACAAGGGATTTTGTTCATTGTGGCCAATTGTGTCTATACATGAGCGTTTCATTAAAATAGGATAAACCATGTTGCAATTTATTCAATTGTATTGCCACATTTATTTGCTTTGGGAAATGCTATCAATCAAATAAGGTTGATTTGTAATTTTCCCATCATCCCTGCAATACACCACGAAACAAATTTGTTGCTGCTGCTGCTGCTTCTCCTCTGCTACATTACACTTAAAAGTTACTGTGGTATACTAATTTTAATATCCTTTCAAAGTACACTATTGCATTTGCAAAGTTAGGTTTTGGATAACCTAGAAGAGGTCAAATAGTTTGGTGAAACTAGATAGAGCACATCTATCCGACTTAAACTGTTACTGCATATTCACATTTGTAATATACAGGGTTGGAAAAAAGTCTTGCCTGTTTGGAAATAACTTTGACAGCGATGATTCTGGGTGACTTACGAGTATGAACAAAGTTGGTCTACACACTGGGAGGAGACATCTATATATGATGTCGCACTTGACATTGACGCCCGCTTTCAAGGCCGATAGGGGCGTAGTTTCAATTTAGGAAATGTTGCCAACAATATTCTGAGCATTTTGGCGGAAACAGATTTGAAATCGACCAACAAACAGAGCAGATATTAACTTATTTAAACTCTGTTTTCACCAAAATATGCATGATTTC
Organism: Glomeris maerens; assembly: GCA_023279145.1. Classification (NCBI taxonomy): domain Eukaryota; kingdom Metazoa; phylum Arthropoda; class Diplopoda; order Glomerida; family Glomeridae; genus Glomeris; species Glomeris maerens. Next base: position 4,513 of record WWPM01022292.1, read on the forward strand.
ATTAATATAAGCGTGTATTACAATAACACATGTTTCACATTTACATATCGCAATACATATTATGAAATTTTGCTTACATTTTGATTAATTATTGCAATCTAAAAGAAAATACCAAAGTATTGAACATCTATATTCCTCAATATAATAAGGATCTTGATTATTATATGCATATGGCTAAAATGCGAGGGAAAATTGCGTTCTCACGACTGGAAATAGTATATTGTCTATGAAAAGAGAGGAAAAGAAACGGACCATATCAGTCTTTTTTGTAGGCTACTGAGATTAGTATTCAAGGAGGTCGAACGATGTACACAAAAAACTAGAACACCCTGTAAAAAAATTGTAAGGAGAAAATTTCTCATCAACCCCTTCTCTTGTCTGTTTTCTTTTCTTTTCTTTTCATTTCTTTTCCCTTCCAGTTCCTTGTTTGTACGAATACATAGACTACACCACACATTCAAGGAGAACTTCATTTCCTTTCTGGTTTTTCTAACTTGGTCACCACATGTTATTTCTGAACCATAGAAATATTGAATGCGTAACACCATCATTTTAAAATATGACACAAAAGGTTAAGGATATAAGAAAGAGTGCCTGCCTTTGGATGAGACATGACATTTGGATTGAAAGGGAGTTGACAAAAAAAAAATAACACACTATATAATCAACTTCAAGGGGGGAAGGGGAATAAAGTAAGAAAAAATAAAGAGATCAGTGACCTGATGGTCTTCCTAAAGATTGTTGAAGATGGTTCTGGAAGGATGACCAATCGTCCTGGTGAATCAAGGAATACACCGATTGCCCAAGGACATCAACCTGGACATGACAGAATAAACAGAGGAAATAAGATCAGTCCGAATTAAAGAAAAATACAGCGAAATTTCGAAAAATAATCGTTTGTTTTTAAAGGTGAATTAACAGACAAGGTTTCCTAAAGTTATCCTGATCTTAGAAAACCTTTATCAGGTTACCTTTAACTGAAACTTTTCACGTGTAAATACATATAAAATAGTTAATGAAAGTTATCTAAATCGGAATCGGCAGAAAAAACTGGAACGAATTTATATCAAAATAGAAGTAAAATTGTCCTAGTTGTTTTGGCGAGCGAGAAGATTGCAATTACAAACATATTCTTTAAGAAAGAGGCCAAAATCTCAATTTACACTGCATTACACTTCATACACAATCTTAAAACAGAAACAGTTCGCTTTTTTTAAGAATAGTAGCATTCAATCTTTTATGCATGAAGTATATACTACTACTACTACTAATAAGTAGTTTTAAAGATGTAGATCCACTAAATTCATCAACACAAACCTACTCAATAGATCATATTCTTCAAAACAATACACATTATGTAATAAACTGGATGTATATTATAAATACAGTGACAAAGATAAATGAATGTCACTGTTGTAACCAGTAATCTTTGGAAGTTCTTGGAAGCAAACTTCATTTTTCTCAGAATTGTTGGGACCAATGCCAAACAATCTATTATAAAACGGTCAGACAGAAAGAAATCCCAGACAGACAATCTTCAAAGTGGGATACAATTTGGTTCAGTCCCTAGGGGCTTTCAACAATCTTTAAAAGTCTTTGCTGATATTTCGAAAGACTATAACAGTAAGTTTGCATTTTAATGAACTTAATCATTCACGAATTAAATTATGAGCATTTGTTATTCTAATAACATATAGAAGAGTCTGAAAGTTATTTTAGAGTAAAATACAAAACAGTTTTTAGAAATTAACAAGCAAGGAGTCAAAGAAGAGTATCTTTTCATCTAAATATATCACAAAATCACTATAGAAGTTCATAGAAACTAACAGAGATAATGAAAACATAAATTGTTAGTACTTCGTTTTCATAAATATAATTTATAAATTTATGAATATAAACCAAGAGCTGTGAATGTCCCAGGTAACTGAAAGCCCTACATTATATAACGTCTCCAAATAATTAATTCTCCCTTAAAATAATAATGATATATTAACAGCTAGTACAAAATCTGTAAAGTCGTCCTAAACGCAATACTAAATTTAAAAATGTACCAAAGGTAAATGGGTATAAAAGAAAAATAATTGTAGACATGCAGATCAATAAATCAGCTACAACACATAAAAAAAGTGTTTCAAAAATAACTTTTTCACAAGGACTGGTTTTATTAAGACCTCGTATTACGAATAAAAACATCAAACATAATTTAGATAAAGCCACTTAGGCTACTCCAATAAATATATAACCGAAAACAACCAATTAAGTTAGCACAAAGCAATCAAACATGCATGAAGATACAAAAACGACTAGTTTTTTTTATTATTCCTAACATTTTCATCAAATTTTGCGCAGAAATTTCAATGGACCAGAGTATACAGATTGTCTATGGCAAAATAAAAGGTTATTCAAAGAGAATTATCCGGTTTCAAAGCTGGATTTATATGGCATCATATAGGAAAAGTTGACAGAGGTGGTTCTGTAGTTTATTATACAGGGCGAATCAAAAATCACCTCATATTGAACTTCCTGCTGAACGCACTGCTGTAACCTGAATAACACAAAACGCTTTTCGTTGAATGAACAATTTAACAACTAAGAACCACCTGTTGGTATCACGTCCATAAAGTTACATGACCAAATTTGGCAAAATATTGTCCTTTTTTTATCCACATTGTGACTTTTCATGGACTCCTCCTCTTCCTCCTCTCCAAGTTCATTTATACTTGTATATGTGTAACCATAATTTAGCAATGAACCCCAGGAAAAATATGCTGCAGATTTCCTACAGAAAAACACCGATTCCTTCAGAAAATCTACAGAAATTACCATAATTTTGTAGATTATCCGCAGAAATCAATATATTTATTTATCTGTAGTAAATATACTTATTCATAGTTGGCAGAATTTCAGATTTTGTACAAATATTTGTAGATTTTCCACAGATTATTTTCAGTCATTGCTGAAATTTTCTACAGAAACCACTATTCAAAATTTCAGCATAAGTAATAGAAACAGAGTGAATGGAATAAATTACAATCTGCTTAGAAGTTGTCTTTATTTGCTTCATTCTTAAATACATAATTCCAACATTTTCTGCAGATAATCAACAGAAGTTCTTACGATTGAAATCTGCAAACTTTCTGCATAAAAACTTCATAGGGGGTTTTGCATTGTTTTTACAGAAAAACTGCAGGATATTTTTACTCGGGAAGTGCCACGAACTGCACTTATTGCTTAAAATCTGATTTCAACGAATGCTTGATTGGATACAAACAGGAACATTTGAATTAGAACCCTTTCTGGTCGAGTGACTTTAAAAACACCGACTATGATTCACAGGTGCCGAGAAATACAGCTTTGAAATCGGATATTTCTTTTTCGAATCGCCCTGTATTGTTCGTTCAATCTGTTCAACGGTGTTTACAAGAGTTCAAGTGTGGGTTGGGGAGAGAGAAAAAATAAGGGGTATAGATAGCCCTATATAGTAGAGTGTATATATGAAATAACTCTACACAATCCCACATTGATTAACCTTTGAAATGGCAGAGACATGTCAAGCCACTACATAAATTGTGTGATATTGGATACCAAACGACCTTGTGGTTGGGTTTTTGGAAAACAACAGCATGCAACAAAAGCCAACCAAACCACTCCACTATACAGTCCCTGCCCTGTATCTGTGCCACTAAAAACTGGGCAAACAACAATTCATCTACTTCAACTTGTCCCACATCTAAACAATCCCTGCATTTGAATGCGAAAACAAACTCGTAAAATCACTAGCTGCGCTTCACAAACTTGCAATTAAGTTCAATATACTTACATTTACTACAAATATATTATAATTTCAATGTTCATAATTCAATGAAATCAAGCGAAAACCCCTTTGAAATTTACCGTTTTAAAATCCACTGTCATGAAAATATAACAGGATTTAATTTGGTTTAATAATTATTATTTCCTAAATTAAAATTTACATTTACTAACTTACATCATTCCAATCCTTGAAATTCACAATTTTAATATCCACTGCAGCCTGAAAACAATAAATGTATTGAACAGGAATTTTACTGGGTATGATAAAAAGTTAAACTGCAATATCTTCAAGGTTTATTAGATATTAAAGTGTTGTACTTCTCAAAGGATAACATGAAAATTGTCGCACAAAAGGCTTTAAATTTCATTACTGTACTACCTTGTATATCCAAACCAAGTTTCAGTATTTTAAGGAGTAATTTCTTTAACAACAACAAAAACATGTCTGGACTGGATTAATAAAACATCCCTATGCCATATTGAATTACAAAATAAATGCTGCTAATTATAATCATAATAAATGCCAAGTTCTTTCACACAGACTAACAAATGCAGAACTAAAAACATTCAAACAGAAATTCAAATTCTAGTAACCCGTATTATACAAATTCAATACTTTTGACAGGTTCTCATGGAAGTGACAACCCAGATAATAGTAATTATTTAAATCGCAACCTTGAAACGACAATAGAAATTCCTGCGTTAAGTTTGTGAGTACGTAGACCTTAATAATTTGAAAGAATAGCAGACAGCATTATTCTTTTTCTTTTTAGCATATAAGAGAAAGCTCCCACAATATAATGGCATAATCTCTATTTATCGCCCATCTTCAATTACACTCATTTGAAATGCAAAAACTTCGGAGAGATCGCTTTATGGCATGTCCATATTTTACCAGCAATAAATTCAACATTTCATAATGCAATTGTCAAGTTGAATGCAAATTAAGCAAGTTCAATAACAAAAAAAGAAGACACATGTTGCTCTATAAAAGTAGATTATCATTACAGGTTTTCACATTAACATGCAATATACAGAATATATATAAAAAAACATCTTTAAAAAGAAAAAAGCTGATGCCAAAGACTTGAAAGCGTCCCCTGGTGGCACTCTGCCAACTTCTCCCAATGACCTTCCCATGCATCTTCGAGAAAACATCACGTGTTGTGGCAAGAAAGACTCGTTTTGCAACACAATAAAACCTCTTACATTATTATAAGCTAATCAGTAAGTTCATGGAATAGCGTTAATTACATTCTTTCCTCCTCATTACGAGGATAATTACTACAAATTGCACTAATGCAGTCATTACAGCATCGATATCAACACAAAGCATTGTTATATGTGTACATCCTACAATTATATTAAAGTGTTCCAAATACTAAAAGCGCTAATTCAAATGATAATATTGATTTATTGAATTTTAAATGTATTTATAGCATACTGAACTACATAGATGATAAACCCATACAACAGGCGCATCATACGGCAAATGACGTCATCCCATCTTGAAATTCTTCCACCTTTTTATTTAAAAAACATCTTAATCAATAAATTTATAAATATTCCAAAGGAAGTCATAGTTTTATTTGCCTGCGATTGTTCCCCAGTGTAATTTTCAGGGTACATTGGAAGAAACAATAAAAGGGCCTTAATTTCATTCATTAGGTACTAGTTTTTTGTTTAAATTAAAGAATCGCCTGTAATTATAAATAAAATAGCAGATTCGTAAATTTCTTTGTTTCTTCAGTCTGGCTTTACGTAATTGAATTTTTAACATCTCAGTCAAAGTGACATCACATCAGACTGTACTAACTTCTATTTCTAACTGAAGTGTGTGACTTCCTCGTTTCACAATCTTCACAAACTTATTTGCCTATACTGTTTTTCTTTCTCTTATCCACTTGCAGATAAAATTCAACGCAACTTCCAAAGATAACTGCACAACTCTGTCATATAGTTATAATTCACCAGTTGTAACATTAGAAGCTTCGTATTTTGGCCGCTAGGAATTCTGGGTGCGGTAGTAGTCTGCATTTTTATCTCTCTCTCACAATTAAGACGCAAAAATGCAAAAGGAAAAAATAATATAGTCTAAATTTCAATTTTATGGTTATATACGTGCACTAAAGCTTTGTAGCGTTTTTTTGATGTCAATACACTGTAAGCACTTAAAATAAGTAAAAGAATTGAAAATTACGTGCTTAATTCTGCATTGAACAATTTGAATTAGGAGAGCTACTACTAACCGACTTGAGCAGATAAGATTACTTGTTTAAAGTGTCTTCTTACCACATGATGTCCCAAGACTTTTTCAACTCCGTCTGAAACGTAGATTATTTTGCCGGATTCCGATATGATTAGAAGAAACCCGTTCATGGCCTAAACAAAAGAACAGTCACAACAAAACAACAACATTATCGAAATATATCACCACAAAACAAAAGCCAGATTTCATTTGGAAGAAATGAGCAATTTACAGATTATTCTTTACCATCATGGTCACCGAATAAACCAAATCTTTCTAATAAAAAGAGTTTTACAACTCATTGAAATCATTTACATCCAAGTAAATAAAAACATTTTTCAGAATTAATAATGCATAGTCATACTACAAAGGAACATTGACTATCAATCTTTGATAACAGTTATTACAGTAATAAAAGCTTTATTAATATAAAGCTTTGTATGTACAGTAAAGCTTGTCTACAGGGACCCGACTGGTATCAATAGATCCACCAATGGTTTGGCCTTTGGGACCAAGTATAGGTACTACTAAGTATTTCTAAAGGGCTGCATTGCCATCCATTAAAGTCCCAATTAATAGGAGCATAAAAGGTTGTCATTTGCTTCAAAAAAAGCCCATTTAAGCCCAAGGTTACAATTTTATGAAAACTTTCATGAATTTCTGTTCCTAAGCTACAAATATATATATTGCAACATTAAAAATAAAAAAAAAATAATTTCAACTCCAGGCATAAATGGGTAAAATTGAGATAATCTGCATGAAGCGGGAATTTGAAGTCCTAAGAAGCCCTAACGGGTTAAAGGAGAAATGCAGAGGTTTTCACTTCATGTGTAAGTGGTAGGTATGTCAAATTGTAGGTAACTAACTTAGTGATATAACACCAGGTCCATCCGAAGTAATTGCTTTTTCCCCCGTAAAAAAATCCTAATAAATAATTACACTGATAGAACGCATGGTGTTTTGTTATCGCTCATTAGTTCCTGAAGGTGGCGCAAGTTGCGCTTTTTGTACGTATGGAACGCCAAAATAAACGCGAATGACTTCATCTTTACATACTTATTACACATATGACTACAGTTAGCTGCCCATACTTTCACATTGTGACGTCACAATGTGAAGAACGCTTTCACGCATGCAAAAACAACTTTGCCATTAATGTCCAAAATACAGCCTTTTTATGTAAACAAAGCAGAATATATATTGAAGCTACATGTGATCCCTGGACTTAATGGAATACTCACTTTGATTAAGATGTCGAAAACCTCTGCACTTCTCCTTTAAAACAAGAACCCTCCGTAACCAGTTAAAATTACTATCAAATTTGGCAATACTGCCTTCTTTGCTCAAATTATACTTTTGAATTCTGAAATCTATATATATAAAAATGACCTTACTGACGACATCACTACACAACGGCTGCACCGATTTCGATGATTTTGGTCCCGTTGGGTTCATTGTCTCCAGGACAAGGTTTGTGCAACATAAAATTTGGGGAAAAAACAACCTTTTTAAATGAAAATCCACAAAAACCGTCGTTTTTTCGTTCTCATCCGGGCAACTGCGTTCCAAAATTCGAACGTTCGCATTCTTTCATTTTTAACAATCATTCCAAGTCAAATTTTTCACCCGATTCCAAGCTGATGTTTACATTCGCCAACCATATGCGTCTTCCACCATAGAGTACATTTAGTGAGTGCACTTCATCTTCTAATTTACCATTGCAGTTAGTTTCGTTTTTACAATGGCGTTTTCTACAGCAATAGGGAACATCTCCAGCGATTTCGCTAATCGTTATTGCATCACCATACCGTCCATTTCGTGAGTGAATTTCATACATTATTGGCCCAATTGATAACAAATCTAGCATTCTCCAAAATTTTGGTTTCACGTCATGTATGTAATACAGTTATTTAAACAATATCGCAGTTTACAGTAAAAAATTATAACCAGTTGTGCAACTTCACGCCAAACGGGAGGACTAAAAACATTGTCCACCACCTTGCCCTACGATGACAACACCCTTACACGAATCAATGCACACGACATCAGGCGCAGCAAAGCGCGCCCGGGTCCCGGCTTGTTCCCATTAAAAGTCCCAAACTAACCATTCGAAATCTCAATTTCGGTACACGATCGAGGACCAATTACGAGATGTGGACCCACAAGACGAGTTTCACTGCATACCTCGAGAAGAAGACGTCCAAGTTCGGCATAAGAGATGGAAGATGGCCGCCATCCGGCGCTTTTGGCAACACTTTTCAACAAACCTGGCAGAAAAGGAAATGAAAATGCGGTGCTAGTTAGTTGAGTGTGTGTGTGTTTGTGTGTGAAATGGTTCTCAATCTAATAATGGAGGCGAGCAAACAGCTTTGGCAATGTGCAAAAAGCTGCTGTAATCAAAGTGAATTCTTTGAATAAGTGTCTGAATGGGTCTCTCTCTGCTCACAACCACAATCTTTCTATTTTCGCACATAAAACCTGAGAAACGAGAAAAGAGAAACTCATGCCTCTATATTCAACACTATAAACAGCCCAATCGACTTTCATCACTTAATACTATTGGAAACCAAGCCCCTCACAATTTCGTTCAATTCAATTCTTTAAACCCACATCTCCAAACAGATATCATTATTTCAAATTAGTATAGTCACTAGACACCCAATGCAGAAGGAGTTTAGCAAATCATTGCTGACCTGTTTATCTCAAACAGTTTAGCTGGCTTTGTAAATTATAGCAGTTTAAAAAAGCAAACATGTGGTAACTTAATCAAATGTGTAATATCGGTTACACTATATTTCATATATTCCACCTGTCTTCTTGAAAACACAATGCGATTGAAAAATGATTACGCGATTTGAAATTTTCAAAATGGATACGCTAATTTATGGGATTTATTCAACACCACGGAGTTCAGTTGCTTTTCAAATATCATGTACGAGACCTTTCCGGAATTAAGGAGGAGATATATAGCTTCTTGCAGACGTTAATTAGCTGCCAAAAGCAGGTAAACACGAGAGGGGATGAGGGAAATTTGAGATTTAAATTGACGGCGAATGCAAATTTGCCAACAGTGTGTACTGAATATGCTTACTGTAGTGGATTCGTAAATAAGAGGCGCTGAGTCTTAAAATTCCCGATTTGTCGATGCGTTTCGTTGACATGGCAACGATTGGCACCAAAGATGCCAATTTGCCAATACACGTGTTCATCCGATCTCTGCGTTGCTTTTCGGCCAAATTCCTCATCAATCGTGTTGATCTGTTGCACAAAGACGAGTTCCGTAATTACAATCCACATGTATTCACTCTTCCGCATAATACTGCTTTTTCTCACTCGAAAACAAAATACCCTTTCATCTTATTGCTCAACTACATCTTACTGCTCAAAAACTACACTTTGTTACTTGAAATATACATTTTACTACTGAAATCTACAATTTCAATGCTCAAATTGTACAATCTCAAAATTTACATTTTTACAACTCATATACTACCTTGCTATTCAATATCTACATTTCATTACTGAAAATATACATTTTGCTATTCAAAAACCTACATTTTACTACATAAAAGTCTGCAATATATTAATCAGAATCTACAATTTAATGCTCAAAATCTATATTTTAATACTCGAAATATACATTATACTACTCGAAATATACATTATACTACTCAAAATCTACATTTTACAACTCCAAATTTACATTTTTATTAATCTTATGGTTGGAACTATTAGGGGTTTTTGATACACAATTTAAAAACTCAAAATCTACATTTTCACAACTCATAAACTACCTGGCTATTCAAGATCAACATTTTATTACTCAAAATCTACATTTTACTGCTCCAAATCTACATAAATTACTACTCAAAATATACAATTTATTATACGAAAACGCTACATTTTTACAACTCAAAAACTAACTTTTCACTCAAAAACATACTCTTTTAGGTTCCATTGAAAATGTCCTAGGACTAGGTTACACCGAAGAACAATCACAGAAAATAAAACTATATTGCTAAATTTGAAATTGTTTACACAATTTTTTGTTTAGTTTTACCTTTCCTTATAGTAGGTGGTACTTTTAACATTAGATAACACCACCTAGAAAGGAACACTTGCGAAATCTAATCAGCACCAGCAAATCCCAAAGTATAGGTAATAAATCAAGACCTAGTTTTATTTTCGTGATCGCCGATGTGAATTTGGGACCGATTTGAAGGACAACTTACGCAGGTATCCTGGAATCTTTATCATTATCCAGGTCGTTGTTGCCAGCTTCGGTTTGGTCATCATCACCATCGTCTTCATTGCTTTCGGCCGATTCAGATCTGTCTGTTGGGTCAGTTGTTGAATCTGGTGACAGGTTGTCCATGTCCACTACGTCTTCTTTCATCTTTTTTAAAAAACCTGAAACCAACAACAATTTCCCACTCTGTATATACTGGGACTGACCTAAAACCGTACTTTTCTTTCAGTCTATAACTCTTAAAACTTTCAAAATTCCCCCACCCCACAACTAAAAAAAAACAAAAACTGGAATTCCAACAGCAAAAGCTTTTTCCAACAAAAAACAAGGCAATCAGGACACTTGGCTTACTTTCCATTGGTGGCACTCGTCACTGATTATATAGCCAACAATGTGACGTCACAATTGGGTACAAAACACAATGTAGTTAATTGCATGCAGACCAAAATGAAGAACAAAAAAACACGAGGAACTATTCTACATTATTTCCAATTAAAAATCCCCAACTGAGTTGCTAATTAACAGCATTCAACCCCGCAGTGGTTATGTTTCTCAATTAACTAAACAGATCCTAATTAAACTTCCAAGCTGTAGGCTATACATAAAAATTAACATAACAAAGGACCTAGCATTTTAGTATATCGCCCCAAAACATAACGAACTACCAATCAATTCATCGATTCTCCAATAATCCAAATACAAATATGTACATGAACACCAGTCTATAGAAATCCAAATAATTGAAGTATAAACTGTGAATTAATAATGATTGAAACAGCTTAAATATCAACTGTAAAATTCATAAATGTAATTTTGCAAACATTCACTTGAATTTCGTGTGAATATCGATTAACAAAACAAGTGCTTCGCTGGAAATAACAAATGATACATTGAACGTTGGAAACCACTAAACATGATATAAGGAAGACTATATTGATTGGTGTAATCAGATAAATGGAGGACTTAATAAGATAGCAAACCGTCATTATATTCTGTGCAACTGCATTTTTGTTGGTTTTCCGGGCAAAAGGCAAACACAACAGGTGTATATGTCTGGGCGGGGGAGAGGAAACAAAAAACGAGATCTGTGGCGAGTAAATACCACCATAAATAATCAACAAACGCAAGTAGGCCTACGCATACGGAAGTCATCATGCTCGAAGCAACTCTATAACTGCATACAAATCAAATGCACAGTTACAGAAAAGCAAGGGACTGCATTATATACGTCGTCATAAAGAGATTTGTCCCCAAAAATAAGTGTACTGATCTTTCATTGAAATATGTACGAGGGTAGTAATCTGTAAAGTAAGGTCTCGTATTTTTTCCTTAGATATAGAAACATTTATTTTCCAAAAAATGTCTATTCCTAGCTATTTTCCTGCATAATTGTCATTTCGACTTAAAAAAGATTTTACTCAGTTAGTTTGGACAAACATTTTGACGTGATCTGTAGATCGGGTTTTAAATGTGACCTGATATGGCAGGTTTCTACATTTGTAATATTTATGAAATTTGAAGGAAATATATTGCACATAATGTGGAACCTTCCTGCAAATTTTCAGATTATTCTGCGTAGCCGTTTTCAAACTGAGCACTTGAATCTGCTACAGTTGGGTGACAGGTATGGAGATACACCTACTATGTGTCAAATTTCTACATGTATGGGTGCCATCCGTAACAGTAAAAGGCGGATCGTGCTGTGGAAATGCTCCCAGTGTTTTTACAACCAGAAACACAACATCTGTAATAAGGCATGATGCTGTTTAAAATGCACATGTGCTCAAAACTGGTTTGAGCAAGTAGGCTTTCCATACTTGGAGTCAACGTCATTGATTGACGTCAACAACTCTTTACTCCAATTTGTCTCCAAATATCTCTTAAGATAATTTAATTAAAAATTTTTTCAAAAAGTAGTTTCCTTATTTTGTGGTGATTGTTCTACAGTGTCATTTTCAGGGTATGTTACAAAACCTTGTCAGGTCACCTTTAAATTCTTGGTGGCACATTTGTCGAATGAAGATGTACGGCATGACCTCTCTTTGCGAGTTGAATATGGCAAGTGCCTTTATTTTCCGATTTAGGTAGATTTATAGGCAGGGAAAGCAAAGGAGAAAGAGGAACAAGAAGACCAAAACTGAGGACTCGACAACATTATTTTTGAAGTTGTTGATGCTCGCCCTGAAGAAGACTTGTTAATAAAAGTCGAAACTAGTTGGCACGTACCTCTAGAAACACATTTGTGTGTTCTACATTACAATGATAGTATAGAGAACAATTATATCTTTATTCAATGTCTCGTAGTTCCACTTTCATCTATGGATTTCGGTAGCTTCATTTTTGTCAGCGCTGTGACAGTTTTTGTACGACCGTGTCATGTCAACTTGGTCAATTATGGCACATCACTGGGACAGCTCAGTCTCGGTAGCACTTGGCACTAAGAATGTGACTACCACCTGTTACCCAAGTTGAAAGACTAGGTTTCATACACAGCGCCTACAAAAATGCATCTACCAAAACGGCTGGATGTTCTAGCTTTAAAATGATGTAAACACTTTTAAAAATAAGAGTTTCTTTGTACTATTTGGTCTTGAAGGGATGCCCCAATGCCATCGATAACATGTTACATAGATACTAGCTACTATTTTTGCCATTTGTAGCTTCCCTCCAAAGTTATTAACAAAGGAACCTGACTTTATAGACACCCTGTAAAATTGAAGCAAGATGGCGTTGCTTCGGTACATCGCAAAATACCGATTGCACTTTGTATCGCTTCATTACCCGTCCATACAACAATTCGAAAATATACTGTATATCAAATATCGGCATCCAGTTTCAACGGAAAGTTTGCAAAACCCTTCGGAGGTTAGTATATACAGCGAGGCACATAATGGTTTGATGGCGATTCGATTAGTTGGTATGAAAGCCGCGTCAAGAAAGTGGCGCTGATGTCGTCGAATTCTCTCACAATGGCATTGGTCCAAAAGTGCAAATGCACTTCCAATATGCGCCAAGCAAACAATGCAGACGAGTTTAATGCTCTTAACTTTTAAATTTAACGTTGTGGAACCGAAAACCTGGTCGCCATTTCAATCTGTGTTCGGTTCGCACTTGGCTTTCATCGCTTCGCATTCGAAAATGCGGCGCCATCTTGGAATCCGTTCTCAAAAAAACCGACAACTCTTTTGACTTTCAGATTGCTCGCTTTCAACAACTATATATAACTCATCCCGTGCATCCACCCACCACCACAAACATATAATACTCCCAGTTTTATTATACAGACGACTTCAAATGCCAAATGTTCCGTCTTTAGCTTCAATTATCATTGCAGCAGCTGGCAAACATCTTTTGAAAAACTACACACTTTTTCTTACTTAAATACTACTCTTTTCTAATCAAAAACTACCTACTTCAGCCAACCAAAATCTACAGCCTTTCACTGTATTTACGCAAGTAGTGAACATCTTGTAAGATCCATATACCGCTCCAATTATTACGGATAGAAGTTCAATCAAAAATTCATCTGAAATGTCAAAAATTTCATAGATATTTTGGAAGACTTTTCCAATCTTTTCAATTTTTTTAATAAAATCTTTATTGGAAATCAGAAAGCTAAATTCAACAAGACGTCCAGCTCCCGAGCTCTTCCAAAAATCTCTCGGGGGGGGGGGGGGGGGACTATTTGCGCAAGTACGGCACTTCACTCAAAAACTAACTACTTTATAAAAATAGAACTAGAAAGTACAACTATACAGGGTGATTCTAAATACCAGGGACAAACTGACAGGGCATATTCCCTGCGTAAAATAAGACAAAGTTCCTGTGAGCCCATGTCCCAAGTCGCTTACATTTTGAAGTAGCACCTACATAAAATGTGACATCCATAATTCATGCTCCCCACATCTTTATTAGGAACGCATACGAGTCCTTACTAAAATCTATAATTCTATATAATATATAATTCTTTTTTCCTCAAAATCTACCATCTTCACCCAAAGAATACATTTCTTTTCACAAAAACCACATACTTCTTATTGAAAAACACAAGTAATCACTGAATATAGCATTGTAACATTTCCGACTTCTATAATAAGAACAGAGCCCCTCACATTCTAATCAAAACCTACAATTTTAGGACCCGTTTGACCTTGACGGGGCGCCCCAATGCCATTCTCCATCTCGAACATCGATTATATTACTTTGGCAGCTAGCAACCATTTGCAAAACACGTCTCACATTTCCATTGGCTTCTCGTTCCCACAAACTCTTTTCCTTTCAATTTTTTGTCTCTCGTTTTTTTTTGGCGGCCAATGAACGGAAAAATGAGACGCAATATGTTGTAATTTAAACAACTGGGTGTGATGTTTGAAATTCGTACATCGGCCGCCATTCAAGGGCACCTTAAAACCTCATCAACATGCAAGTGGTGTTACATCTGCATGTTTGTCTGCGTAAACAGATCGTTTTAGTGTTCATATGTACAATATATACAGTACTCTCAAACCCATGCACAGTTGAATGCGAGTGACAATAGCCGCCCCAAAAAAGACCAAAAACGGTCCAATTGTTAGAAGTTACACTGAAATTATCAAAAATCATCAAGAAAGTTACAAATTACATCAAAAATAGCGAATTGTACTATCAGTAAAATATCAAATTCAATCACAGAAATATCAAATTGTACAAGAAAAATATCAAATTGAATAAACAATATATCAAATTGTATAAGAAAAATACCAAGTTACATTCAAAATGTAAAGTTATATCCAAATTGCGACATTATCTCCAAAATGCAAATTTACAAAAATGCAAAATTATATCAAAAAACACCAAATTATATACAGAATGTAAAATTACATCGAAGACATTAAATATACCAAATATCAAATTAGATTTAAGTACATGAAAATCGTAACAAATAACACAAATTACATGAGAAATTCTGACAGGTTGGAGTAAGTAAGTTCATTACAGTTGATCATAACTCAAAAAAAATTATTTGAATTGGATTCTACATTTCAAAATCTATACTTTGCATTTCCTTTTACTTCGGGACAAGTTTTCAAATTCCTTCCTCAACAAATTTCCTTTTCAAGTTCGTTTTTCATCGGAAATCACACTTTGGCCATGCACATCACGTACTTCCATGTGAATTTCAGTTGGATTACGCTTTTTTTTAACCCCAAAAATCTAATCATCGCACGAATTTAAATTTTGAACGACGTGATGGCAGGTCTTTCGTTTGTGAAGTTTCAAGGAGTGTTAACACCAAATTTCACGATTCATTCAAAAATTACTTACTTTTTGACACACATGTAAATTATTACAGTAGCCGCATCCACTCTTCACTCGTAATCATCATTTTGAAAACCATTTAACTGACTTTTTATAACTACTGCAGCAGTTATCAAAATCTAATTTACATAATGAAGAGTTGTCCATTATCCAAACTTCCTATAAACGTGATTTTGTTATATTAGTGAATGCATGTTCAGAATAATGAAAAATTAAATGAAATTCTTAACCAAAAACCAGCTGAAAAACCACCAACCATTTATACTTTTTTTTGTACTTTAAGTTACATTGATTCCAATATAATAAATTTAGGTACAAGAGATTTTCATTCATCTATACAGTCTGGCTTATTCAAACTTAAAAATTCACATAAATGAATAACGAATAAAATATTAGAAGTCCTACATTTACAAAGCATTATTTTCAAATTATAAAATTCGTGATATTTACGATCCAATGACGTTCAGAATTTTAATCCAGCTGTTTTTGTCTCATTCCTTAATTACATTTAGTAATTATAAACCAAGTATTGAAGCTATACATACATAAACATTCAACTTTTACGATCGATTGATTGCAAAGTGTTGTTCAATCTGTGTATATAAACCAACATGGGAAATTATTATCAGAATCACGTTACACAATTTATATTTTTGTTTTTAGTCTCAACAGTGTTTCTGATGCCTGTACTTGTTTATTTAATTATATTCAACATAACTACTAAAAAAATCTAACAGTTAATATTGTACAGTTAAAGACAAAAACTACATTTTGAACACGTTTTCAACAAATAAGCATTGTAATCACGTACATCTGAATCCAAATTTCACTTCTACTGATTTACTATCTGTAAACTTGTCATCCTTCAAAAATAAAACATGTTTTCTCGGAGCGAAACATAAACAAGAAATGTACACATTAATTTGCATTTACACCTTGCAATTTGACATCCATCCAAAGCTTTTCAACCAAAAATACCTACCTATATATAAATCTAACTAGCTATTATATTGGGTCATCATCTCATTGCGTATGAAACTGATATGGTCTAGTATGTGTAATTATTTCTTGATGAAAAAATTAAAAATAACTAAGCACAATTTAAAATCAATATTTAGAAAACTGAGAAGGAACTTTGTGGCAGTTGCAAGTTGGAAAACAGCGGCTTAATTAACTTGTAGAGTTAATTAGATTAAAGGAACTTTTGCCATTATATACTGTGTTTATTGAGCAACACCGATTCCCAAATGACTTGTAACTGTCAAATGTCCTGCAAACAATTAACTTATTTACCATAAAATCACTATATAAAGCTACTTATTTCAACTGGAAATTTAGTCGATATTTCCATATTACACTGAGTATATATGTATAATGCAAATTATGCATGAATATTGATGAAATGCAGTCACAATATTGTTCATTGGATGCGGATGAATAATGAAAAGGAAGGAGGAAATGAAACAGACCTGTTTACTCCAATTCCCATCACCTTTTCAAATTTCGCCTGTAATTTTCTAATACACGTGTACTTTCCCTTTATGCATAAGTGAACTTCATAATTACCAACTCGTGCATTAATACAAATGGCAATCGACTTTCCCTATCATTTTCCACATGGTTTGCAAAGCAGAAAATTTGCCAACAATTAAATCGTAAAAAATACAAAACACGAGTTTAAAAACAAAAATTACGCAAACGTATACATGTTTAGTTTAGATTAATACGAATTAAGTAGACAACATTGTGTAAAACACGTGTTAGATTTTAAATTGACAAACTGCTTCTGTTCTATATACATTATTGTTAATTAAACAATTAAAATTTGAACAACTACATATACAAGGATTCACAAATAAATATTTGTTTGAAAAGCCAATCTGGAAATAATAACAATTCCCTGCATGGCCTTAATTTCCAGTAAACATAGTAAATAAACACAGAATTCACCAGGTGATATGCGAGTATATATTACAAATAGCAAAATATAAATAATCAAACATGTTTTCATAATTAAACTTCGGTTTCGCATTGCACGATATTTATTTGCAATTTTGTTCGTAAAAAGGTTGGTGCATAAGATAATTAAAACAATTGATGTAATTTTTTGGAATAAATTTTTCATTCATTGAAATGTGTTAAGTGTAAAGTAACTTTTGCGCTACTATGTAGATGTAAAATTGAGAAAATTCAATGGTTAATATCTGAAAATTTTTTGATTTTGCAAGTTTAAAATTTTTTGGGAAACTCAACAAATTTTCATTGCATTGTGAAACATAATTACGTATAATAAAATACGGGTTTCAATTGGTTCGAAGTTAAAACTCTTCACGAGAAAATCAACTTTGTTTGGTATACTACTGTATCATTTTTGTTTATTTATTAATAAATTATTCCAAAAATCCAGAAGAGTTCATCAAAAACGAGTTCAAACGAAAACCGCCATGCAACACAACACGCATCAACAATTTTACAAGCAAGTAATTAAAAACTTTAAATGTTATTGCATTGTCCAAAAACCTTTGGAGTGAATCCATAAAAAATCCCTATATTTAACGAACAATGTAATAAACTCCGATTTCTAGGATCTCAGAAAAACAAACAAAAAGTTGCATTCTTTGCCGGTATCCACATCCAATCTTGTCACAAAAATGACGATTTTATTAATTTCTACATTAACTTTAATCAACTAGCTCACATGAATAAACATTCTGATAATGCGGAACCAATTTCTAATAATAAAGTAGATTAGATTTTATAATAAACAAATTATAGCAAATAAGATGTTGAAATCTGAACTTAGATATCAAAGTAAAAATCTCATTTTGGGACTTTATAATTACAAAAATATGGTTGTATACAAATGAAGATATTGTGCGAACACAGTTCAGCAATTGTGAATATAACATTTGATATGAAAACGCTGCGTTTAATTTTGCACAATGTGCATAGTGACTGCATCTAAAATGGGTATAAATGACTTGAGTCGAGTTTGCACGTGTTCAATGTTAAAACCTATTCAAGTGAACACTGCCAATGGACACGTGCAACAAGGGCTGTGCAAAATATACACAGGTTTCATTGGCAGTAATAACAATCAACTATTTGTTGCAATCAAGCAAGATGATGAGGCAGACGACAACATGTTTGTCTACATAAGGGAAACACAACCTATATCACATAGATTCAATATTTTCCATGTCAAAACTTCTATGGAGCGTGAATTTGCAAGTAAACAACATTTAAGTTAATTATGAGCGTGTTAAACGCTTCGCAGCAACATTCGCAACACATGCATACAATAAACAGTATTTGCATGTCGTTTCATATGCTTCAAATCACACGCGTATTATTTGTCTTCTTTAACTACCAAAAATGTGTTCACATTTGCTGCTCAACTGACATTGAAACATATATATAAGAAGAAATGAGAAAGTTTATAGCTATAAATTTAAAAGCTTGCATGAAATTAGAAAGCTTGGATAGAAATTAAAAAAAAGTAATCGGAAAGTTTGAATGGAAATTAGAAAGTTTGGATGAAATTATAGAGCTTGGATTAAACTGGAAATTTTGGATGGAAATTATAAAGTATGGATGAAATTAGTAAGTTTGGATGAAATTAGAAAGTTTGGATGAAATTAGAAAGTAATTAGAAAGTAATTATAAAGTTTGGATAGAAATTAAAAAGTAATTAGAAAGTAATTAGAAAGTTTGGATGGAAATTAGAAAGTAATTATAAAGTTTGGATGGAAATTAGAAAGTAATAATAAAGTTGGGATAGAAATTAGAAAGTAATTATAAAGTTTGGATAGAAATTATAGAAATTGTATAAATTAGAACGTTTAAATAGAAATTAGAAACTTCGGCATTTTAATAAATAAAACAATAAAACAGTTGCGTTTTTCATCGACTTTACAAAAGTGATTCAATCATTATTACATATCATTAACTAAATATCACCATTTTTACGAACTTACAGAATGTTAAGTGCTGCTTTTTGCCAACTCGTTTCATTTTGTGCGAATTGATTTCTAAAATCATCAGACTTGCAATTCACTTATTACAAAACAGTTGTGAACATTTGAAATCTATAAAACTGCCACTACAGAAACTCGAGGCAATATTCCAAATTGATACAAGTAACTTAATCGATTCCGAAACAGCAATCTTATGCAACACTTAATATATTTTGTTTTTAAATATTATGCAACTTATCTAATCTTAATTTTACTAGCAAGAATAACACAGATAACAACGCATTAGTCACCATTTCTATGACAATAAACAAACTTCATCAAATCCTTAAAGTTGATCTGACAATAAAACTATGACTTCGTTTGGAATTTTTTCTTCAAAGGTTTTACCTTAGATATTTTAAATAAAGTTAAACTATAATATCTCATCAACTACTCATTAAATTTTGTTGATATGTGTTTACACATTTAGGTAGTACAACTAATCAAGCGTTTAAAGTATTTTGGCAATTAGCTATCAGTTCACCTTAAACTAATTGCGTCATTTCTTTTTAAGCAATATTTTCAGAAACAAATTCCGGCCAATTTTTAAGTCTGTATATCATTTTTCATAAAAATTTCACGAAAATAAAAAAAATGTGATATCTACAATCAAAGTGTAAAACTTCAAAAGAAATAATGAGTTGAAATTCTGGAAAATCTTGTGGCAAATCATGTGGAATCTTGCAGCTTTTTTTATTACTTCTCCACAATTGTAACTTTCGGGTTTAATCAATCAATAAATTTCAGTTGGGAAATTCATGCTTGCAAAAAAGGACTAAAAGTGTCTATTGAAATGGACTGGTGCAGAAAGAAAAGGACGATTGCTTTCCAAAACCAGAAAGCTCAATGGACCAAAACTTACATAAATCAATATGAGATGTAATAACATGCAACAATCGTTTCCAACGACTATTTAACAAAGTTAATGGTGCGAATCAAAACTTTTTCTCATCTATCACACTATATACAAATAGTCATGCACCATTTAAAAGGGAAAAGCTTAAACTCCAGTGCTTCAATTCACTGCCATATAGAGATACAAAAAAAACCACATAAAGATGTGAGAAAACATCTTAAAGTCATTTCTACCAATCGCAGTTGCAAATTAGCCTGGAATAAAATACTAATCAAAACTATGAACAATGTACCACATGTGAACCAAATCCAGAAGATTTCTTTTCTCCAGAGAATTAGATTGATTACCTTTTCAAGTGTTCGATTATTTGGAATCACCCTGTAATATTTGCTTTTGCGTAAATCACGATCTCATTGGGACAATGGCGGTCACAAGTAATTTACAGATGAACTTTTTTCAAAGGTCCCTTGAAAATTACACTGACAAACAATGATAAAATAAAATAAAAATAAAACTATGACTTCCTTAGAATTTCTTCAATTATTACTTAAGATGTTTCAACTAAAGATTGGGAATTTGAACGCCCATTACCCGAGTTTTCTCAAATCTGACTTTCGCAATGGCGTCCACAATGAGTATTATATGCTTAAATTTCAGTTTTAAAACCCCCAATTTTGAATGATTTGCTATTTCACAAGCAGAAGTAAATAAAAACAAGTAATTTAAATGCAATATATGTGGAGAAAATGCAGTGTTATTATATACTTGGCAATAAAAATGACGGACATGATATGGACAGCGCATCGTTATTCAAAATGGCGGCGAAGTTGTATAGAAAACCATTTGGCAACTTGTGTGGCAAAAATTAGCAACAAAGTAAGTAGTGATTGCAATGCGTGGGAGTCGATGGTGAAAATGTCAAAATGTATACTTTGATTTGATGATAGTGTAGGTAGACATTCATTCCTTAATCAGCACCATTCATGTCGAAATACAGTATACATCAGCAATTGCAAAAACACATTAAGACAAATCCCACATCTTACTTCCTCTTCTCTTAAGATCTTCAATTTCCCGTTTTTGGAAATTCCTTACAAAGTTGAACTGCCAAGGTTTTCTAACTAAGGTCCCTTCAAATAAAACTGGGACATTTTCTTAATTATTACCATTACTTTTAACATAAAGAAACACAGAAAGAGGCTCTTACTTGTCAAATAAGTATGGAGTGCCATCAGTACCAGCAGATGGGACCAGTTAAAGATGGCCCTTAAGCTTGATCACAATTAAGTCTAAAACTGACCCTCCCTTATAGCAGGTGCATCATCAACTCAAATTCCTGATTTTTTGGTTTAAAACATCTAAATCTAAATGATGTCATAGACTTTTTAAGTTTTCTTAAGTGTAATTTTCAGGGGTCCTTATAAAACCTTGTCAGTTTGACCTGTATAAGTGTAACTTTGTTATAAGGAACTGCAATATTTAGCATTGTATAAAAAATATATTTCCCTCGGATATAAGCTGCATAAAATACGACAATTACATAGAAAAGTCGTGTATAAAGTCTGTTTGCTGTTGAAAAAAATAATTTTTGAACACTTGAATCCCTTACCTGGCGACACCTACTGGGCATTCTTGGAATTCAAACTCGGAATAATGCAACATTGTGCATGATTAACTATTAAAAATCACATTTTGAAACTACTAAGGTGTACAATTTGCAACAACTATATTTATGACACTTTATATGGGAAAATACAAAGGCATTTATTAAATGCACATTGTATAACAGCTTTTTTCCCCCCAGAATATACTTCAACCGTTTCTCAACATGCAAACTATGAAATTGAACAAGTAATACAACACAAGGTCGTACACAATATGTGTTACAGTTTACACGTGGCACATCTCAATATTACATTTCCAAAAGTACAACTATATCACGATGAACTTCAAAACAGGAACGGAAACAGATGCACAGATTTCTTGTAATTTAATTATTAGAAATCTGGAATCCTTGTTATGATATTGTGACACTTGGGAAAACGAAGTCATAAATTATAAAACAGGAATGAAACTGAAGTACAATAACAAAATTCATTCATAGAAGTATCATCAATTTACTTGGATGTAGTCTAATGAAAATGTTCCAATAACTAGTAAAAATTCTCAAATACATGAAACAAGAATGAAACTAAATTACATTTTAAGTAATAAAATAATATAAATTATTACTGGTTATTTGCTTTATGTTAATAACATCAAAATTAACGAAGATGTTCCAATATTTAACTAGTTACAATTCTCAAAACTTTTCCTTATAAAATGCAACAAACTGAATTGCAAAGATTAGATTAAATTCCCAATAACAAAACAAATATCTCCAGTTCTAATCATTTATTACAATATGTGATGACATTAAAATGCTTCAATTCTCAAACTTTTCCTTCAATGAAAGTGAACAAACATTAAATTACAGTGGAAAAACCTGTTAATATATTAATGAAGCAAAATAAAACCATAGGAGAATCACTTCTTAGTTATTACTTGGTTACTGTATGTAATAACAATTCTAAAACTTTTCTGGACAATTTGTCTGTTTGTGAACCGTCCAATATTGCAGTATGCAATTGAATTAAATTCTAAGGTCAATCAATAATAAGCTAAGTTTTTTTGCGCTATTATTATAGCTATGTAGTACAGTACACACGATGGCGTTGGTTGGGGAAGTGGAACTTTTGAAAAGCCCGAGGTCAAATTCAAAATGTAATCAACATAACTTAATTTCTGCTTCCCACATATTAAATTACCTTATCTAATTTAACGCCGTAGCAAAAGTACACTTCCATGTAAACTTGTAATCACCGCTAATAAACCGACTGCCAGCATGTCAAATTTCCAAACGTTCATCATTGCTATATACGTACATATACTTAAAATGAAAGCAATTTATTTTCCCATTTCCATCTCAAAGTTTACATAATATTGTTTAATGTATAGCAAATTGAAATCGTTTTTAAGGACATTATAAAAACAAACTAATCCAAATCTTGAAAACAGAATTCTCTAATTTATTCAGAAAATTTGACAAATGTCCCATTTTTCATCACGTTTTTATAAGCTTGCTTTGATGTCCGTCCGTCACCACAGCAAAGAGTCGTGCAAAGAGTTCCACGCAGTGGCGCCATCTAGCGTTGCCCGCCATACCTAACTGTTTTCCGTATTCCTAACTATTCACACTTTGAGGAAGCCAGCAAAGGTGTGTGAGGTTATACATTTACACACAAAAACAAAAACCAAACTTGGCAATGGATTTCTTTGTATTGATTCTATTGGTGTTGTTTTAATCAGTGAAATAACTATAATAACGACTTCAAAATACGTCACAGTTTACCTTTAATTTCAGTTTTGAAGTTCAATTAATGTTAAGGGTTGAATAAGGTACAGCCTGGAAATTACACTGAACAATTAACAATCACAAATACAGGGTGTTGCTGAATTACAGGGACAAACTATTTGGAATTTGTTTTTTATACAAATCTTTACGAAAAAATATTCCTCCAATATCTAAAACAAACAAGCAAATAACTGAAAAATGTGCTAATAAAATAATTTTATCTTCCCAGCGTAATTTTCCCAGGGGTCATTCACAGATTATGTCTTCTACTTCCGGGTTTGCTCACAAAACTTGAAAAACTGCCAACTTTTTCTCCCCCTCCCCATCTTTTCACTGACATAAACTAAACTATAACTGTCAGTGTCTGCAGATATACTACTATAAAAGTAGGTGTACAAAAGGGTCCCTAAAAATAACAAAACGACTTCGGATTGGATAGCATCTATGACGTCACAGTCATCTCCCATCGTGCAACACGATATGTTTGCACTGATCCCATTACCCCTTTGGCGACTAATAATAATCATTCAAGACGTTTTATATGTAGTAAATCACGGTACTAATGATAAATGCATGTGCCACACACTTGAAAATTTGCTTTTGGGTTTGTGATGAGAAATCAGGACAATGTCCTCTAGATTTGAAGAGGTCATCTGCCTTTTCAGTTTACCAGTTAGTTATATTTTACAGCTAGCAGCTAATTTACGTGAAATCTTGTGACCGGCGGCCATCTTGGGTTGCTTGCATCGCACTGACAAGTTAACAACTGGCTTTCTTTTCAATACAAAACTTTTATAAATTCAGTGCATGTAAGCTGAGCATCAAGTTCAGGTCAAGAAGCTTCAAATCTCACAGTTATCATCTTTGCAAAACCTGAAGAAAATATTACAAAAAATGCATTCTGTTTTTTTATCCACACATGTATCCGTTTTTTCTCTCTCTCTAATATAACTATAAAATGTTACAGTGTCGATAACTTTTGAAAAAAAATTCTATAGAAATTCACCAAATTTGGTAATAATATATTTGAAAATCTCATAACAAAATCAAGAAACTTATAGGACAAGGTGTTTAAAAATAGTGAAATTAATGTAAGAAATGCAAAACGAACTTTCTAAGAAATTATAAAAATAAAATGAAATTACAGTTTTGACCTCTCCATAGCTCAGCATTTATTTTAAATTTATATGTATCAATTACCCAGTAAAATAAAAGTTAAATTTATGTAGAAATTTAGTTTTACTGCTTTTCAATTATTTATACAAACACCATGAAATTAAAGTATTTTTGCATCTTTACTTCGTTGAGAAATCATTTTCAACTTATCTACGAATTAAATTAATGGAATAATATTAACAGTAGTGAAAATATGGAGAAAATTTTGAAGAAAGGCGGAAATTCTTTCCACCATGTTGTGTGTTTTTTTTTAAATAACAAAATCATAAATAACTTTCTGCTAAAATGTATGTATATAATCGCAAAATTGTGTATTCTGTCACAGTACAGTACACATCTGTATTCATTAAATTGCATTTTATGGCCAATGGTTGCAAAGAAAGCGGAAAATGCGGTGAAAAATATTCAAAAACCGCTTGGAATACTCAATTTCTGCAATATTAACTTTCCTTT